>PVJA010025032.1:0-31201 GCA_004027025.1 Myocastor coypus
CCCAGCGGGATGGCTCAGTGGTCTAAAGCGCCTGCTTGGGAAAGCTTGGGTGGCTTCAGGGACCGCGGTTCGATCCCCGGCACCACATGCTGCACCAGCCCTGCTGTCAGGGCGTGGGCTGAGCCAGCCATAAAAATGAGTGAATAAGCAAATAAAGGTTATGAAACAACAAAAGGTAATTCCAATCAGACAGTAAGAATAGAGGAGATAACTTGTGGTTCTCTTTTCTGTATCTTCAAATTAGAAGAACACTGACTAAAAAGCCTAGTCTGGCAAGTGTCATGTGATAAAAGGAAAAAAAAAAAAAAAAGAAATTAAAACTAAGTAATCCATTTCTCCTGAGAACAAAAGGAATGATTTTTTCACAGATGTGGACACTAAAGCAAAAATTATTTACACTTTTACAAAAGAATCTTTTTTTCTCTACTGCTCCTGAAAATACACATACCAGCATACCATAGCTAAAGATGTATCAAAACAAAGATTACAACATTAATAACTACCAACTAGTTATCAAGAAAGTTACAGTTAAGCCAGGCGTGGTGGCGCACGATGGTAATTCCAGGGCTTGGGAGGCTGAGGCAGGGGGATCAGTTTGAGTTTGAGACCATCCTGGGCTACAAAAATGAGCTCAAAGCCAGCCTGAACTGCATAGTGAGACCCTGTCTCAAAAAGACAAAAAAAAAAAAAAAGTTACAGTTAGGCATGGTGGCACACCTGTAATCTTAGCACGTGTGAGACTGAGGCAGTAAGATCAATTCAAGTTAAAGACCAGCCTGGGCTATAAAGCAAACTTGAAGCCCCTGAACTGCATAGCAAGACCCTGTATCAAAAAGACAAAACAACAACTACCACCAAAAACACTGATTAAGGAGCTTTAAAAAAAAATTAATAAGAGCCTCACTGTGTAGTCCAGAGTGGCTTTAAACTTGTGACAGTTCTGCCTCAGCAGCCCAAGTGCAAGGATTGCAGGTGTACACCACCACATTTGGCTATTATTTTTTTTTTAATTGTATGTATGTATGTATGTATATTATGGCCACTCAGCCTGCCCTGGGGGTGGGGCTGGTGCAGCATGTGGTGCTGCGGATCAAACAACAGTTCTTGGGCCCGGTGGGATGGCTCAGCGGTCTAAAGCGCCTGCTTGGGAAAGCTTGGGTGGCTTCAGGGACCACGGTTCGATCCCCGGCACCACATGCTGCGCCAGCTCTACCCTCAGGGTGGGTTGAGCCGGCCATAAAAATAAGTGAATAAATAAACAAAGGTTCTGAAACAAGAGAAAAATAAAATAAATAAAGTTTCAAAAAGAAAAAAAAACAAAAAAACAGTTCCTGTAGTTGCCTAACTAGGTGCTTTAGACTGCTGAGCTATCTTGCCAGCCCTTAAGTTTTGAATCCAGAAAATGAATGGTAACAAAATATTTGTAGTACCAAGAATGAAACCATCTCAAAAAGAGGTGAGTTATTTTGCTACAAAGTAATAAATGCTAGTTCAGTATGCAGCCACAAGCTTAGTATATAGTCCCTGCCAACATTCTAGGAGAATGAGGCAAGAGGATCCTAAGTTTGAGCTCTGCCTAGGCAACTCGCTAAGTTCCCATCTCAAAATTTAAAAAAAGGGCAAGAGATATAGCTCAGTATAACATATAAGGTACTGGGTTATATAACATATAAAGGTACTGGGTTTCAATTCCTTAGTACCGTTCCCTCCAAAATAAACTAAAAATTATTCTTTAATCAAAAAGTGCTCAGGCTGAGGAGGCAGCTCAGTGGTATAAGCATCTGCCAGGCAAAGGCAGGGTCCTGAGTTCAATCCTTGGTATCAAAAAACAAAACAACAACAACAAAAAGTACCTCAGTGCTTGGTATTAGCTCTTGGGAGGCTATAAACAGGTGGATCACTAAGAGTCAGATCTAGTAGAGAAACTCTGAACACTCTGTAGACTTTTCCCTAAAAAAAAAAAAAAAGAATGCTGGGTATTGAGATGAACTTCTCTTGCGGGTGAGGGGAGAGGCTAATGCTTGTTTCAAGTTAATGAAAAGGTAGCTAATTTTCTCTCATCACTGAAAGAAAATACCCAATAACCACCGTTAAAACAGGAAAATTTGCTTGGCACTTAAAGATGTTTTAGTTCATAATCAGCAGACTGCCATCACAAAGGAGAAATAGTTCATGACAGGCAAAGGCACAAAAACAGGAAAGTAGCAAGCAGCAACATTCCTTCTGCCCATATATCCTATCCAGGCTGCCCACCCTTAAGAGAGGGTAGCACTTGTACAGGGTGAGCCAGCCTTAATTCCAGCATTACCCCAGGAATTAATCCCAATAGCACATCCTTGATCCCATAAATATACACCCTGTATCCAGCCACCTCTGAATAGCCCCCCTCATGATCCTATGAGGCTTTTAGGGAACACCTAGATATAAACCCTAACAGTACACCGGGCATGGTGACGCACCTCTATAACCTAGTACTTGGGAGGCTGAGGCAGGAGGATCAGTGTGAATTTGAGACCAGCCTTGGCTACAAAAGTGAGTTCAAAGCCAGCCTGAACCGCATAGTTAATGAGACCCTGTCTCAAAAAGACAAACAAACAAATAAAATCAAAATAATAAACCCTAACGGTAGAATATAAAGTTGTTCGGCACCAGCAATGGAACACAGAAAGTAAAGGCACTAGAGACAGTCCCCAGTAGTACTATAGCACTGTTTATTGACAGAGAAGTTTTAATTTTTGTGTGTGTGTTGGACCAAGGTTCAAACTCACGACCTTGCACTTGCCAGGCAGGCACTTGTGCCTTGGAGCTATCTCCCCATCCCCTTAGTTTTTTGTTTTTTTTGCTGTTTTTTTGAAACAGGATCTCATAATGTAGTTCTGGCTGGCCTTGAATTCACTATGTAGCCCACACTGGCTGCCCACTCATGGTGCTCCACCTGCCTCAGCCTCCCAAATTCTGGGATTACAGACATTGTGACCACACCAGGCCCTAGGCAAACTCTGAATTTTACACAGGGCCAAGTTCTCAGAGTTCTCTGTCTGGTAGAGAGATGGAGAGAACAAAAGCAGCTATACCAGGTCACTACTGTATCTATACTTACCATACTACCCACCTACCACAGTGGGTAATGTATAAGAGTGCAAAAGGGTTCAAGAAAAGAGAGAACTATTAAAGCTGAATCTTTTAGGGGCTTGTGGGTTAACTCAGTTGTTTAGGCACCTGCTGGGGCAAACCTAGTCAGGCACAGGGGACTTTGGGTAGATTCCAAGCTCCACATGCCTTACCAGACCTGCCCTAAGGGCAGGCTGACCCAGCCTCCCCTAAAAAGCTGAATCTTCTAACCTTCAGTATATGGGACTGAGCCCATGGTCTTCATTCCCAGCCCCTTGTTTTCACACAGCATCCCTTTAGTCACTTAGTCACTGGATTTGAACTTGTAAACCTCTTGCCTCAGTCTCACAGTATGCTGAGATTGTAGGCATGTGCCAGACCTAAAAGAACGAGATGCACCTTACCAGGTAAAACCTCTGAAAAGAAGCACTTTAGCAAAAGGAATGGTGGATGACAAAAAATATGTATGTATGGAATTAAGTTTTGTGCAAAAGAAACTCAATGTAACTACATTAAATCATCCCAAATTTATTACTGTGATCTGGTACAGAGTTCATGTTGTATCCTCTCATTACAGTTAGCCCAGTTATTTCATTTACTGGGTATTTGTACCTAAAACAAGAAAAGGTTCTTTGGAAGTAGACAGTAGTGTTATGTTAATAACTGGAGGCTGGCTCTCCAATACATACTCCCCTCTTTGCTCTCTATAAACAAAATGACACTTGCTGTCACAGAGCAGCCTAACACCTCATTTTTCCTTATTCTGCAAGATTAAGTATATACTGTTGGCCTATGAGCCAGAAAGCATTCTTTGAGGACAGGGTAATTACCAAATCCCCCTGTCCAGAAAATCAGGTAACTGAAATACATCAGTAACCCAAAGGACCTCACCCTAAGCAGTTACCTATAAAATAATACCAAGCATAAATACCCAGGAATGGGGGGTAAGAAGGGATCTGGGGAGGGGATCTGTGACACACTTAGTCTTTTTTTTTTTTTTTAAACATTTAATTGGTGTTCTTTATTATATGTAAATTATGTCTTTTTAGAAGGAAGGAAATATTTAGTTTATAGGGTTTTTTTTCTTTTTTGGACAAAGTTTTGCTATGCAGTTCAGGCTGGGCTTGAGCTCACTTTTGTAGCCCAGGCTGGTCTCGAACTCACACTGGTCCTCCTGCCTCAGCCTCCCAAGTACTAGGACTACAGACTACAGGCATGCGCCACCATGCCTGGCTCTATTTAGCTTATAGTTACTGGAGGTTTCAGTCAATAATTGGCTGGCTCTAGCCGGGCGTGGTGGCGCACGCCTGTAATCCTAGCACTCGGGAGGCTGAGGCAGGAGGATTGGTGCGAGTTCGAGACCAGCCTGGGCTACAAAAGTGAGCTCAAGGCCAGCCTCAACTGCATAGCGAGACCCTGTCTCAAAAAGACAAAAAAAAAAAAATAATAATTGGCTGGCTCTACAGCAGAGCAACCTTTCATGGTGGCAGCAGAGAGCAAAAGGGAAGAGTTAACAACAGCAACGGCAACAAAGAATAAGAATTGTATCGTAGCCAGGCGTGGTGGCACACGCCTGTAATCCCAGCACTTGGGAGGCTGAGGCAGGAGGATCAGTGCAAGTTCAAGACCAGCCTGGGCTACAAAAGTGAGTTTAAGGCTAGCCTGAACCACATAGCGAGACCCTGTCTCAAAAAGACAAAAAAAAAAAAAAAAAAAAAAAAAAAAAAAAAAAAAAAAAAAAAAAAAAAAAAAAAAAAAAAAAAAAAAAAGAATTGCATCATTTAAAGTAAAGTTTGCAAATAGTTTTACTTAACAGATCACGTGGCCCACTCCAGGCCTATACTGCTCGAAAGAGCAGAGTCTTGCTGTCACTGGAATAGTCCTACAATTTTTGATTACTTGAGAAATGAGATAGTCTGAGGCAAGTCTATCACCTTGAATAAACATCCTGTACAAAAGGAATAAATCACACACACACACACAGTAGCAATTATACAACTAGAAGGTATTTCTGTGTTTTTTGAGGCAAGGTCTATGCAGTTCAGGCTAGCCTTGAACTTGATATGTATACATAGCCCACGCTATCCTCAACCCTACCTCAGCCTCATACCCTACTATTTCTGTAGCTATTTTTTAAAATCTTTTTTTAATTAAATTTTTTTTTCTTGTCTCAGAACTTTGGTTTATTTATTTATTTATTTTTATGGCTGGCTCAGCCTGCCCTCAGGGCAGGGCTGGCGCAGCATGTGGTGCTGGCGATCAAACCGTAGTCCCTGTAGCCACCTAAGCTTTCCTAAGCAGGTGCTTTAGACCACTGAGCCATCCTGCCGGGCCCCAGTTTTTCTTTTTTTTCAGTGACTGTATGACCACCTCATTGCCTCTATAACCCAGACATTCACAAGGCTACTTAGTATAACAAAGACTACTTTTATTTGGTAAACAGATCTCCTCTGACATCAGTATTAGATCATAAACGATGCACATTCTTATCAAATACATAACAAAAGCAGTACAACGCCTTTCACAAGGACTAAGATATTATTGCCAAATGAAAACAGCCTTTTTCACTGAGTAAACAATGTAGCTGCATAGAAATTGATAAGTTACTTGAATTTTTTTTTTTTTTAAAGGAGGCTCATCACAGGATACAATAAGTTGAAATTTAAGTAACTACAAAAAAGCCCAAATGTTACTCTAAGCTAAGATCTCCTGATTTGAAATAAAACAAATAGCTTGTCAAGTTGGTTACTTTATAAAAACAGAAACAAATTAGAAAACAAGGAAATATACTGGCAATAACTTAGCAAAAACACTGGGAGAAGGTATGTTTACATGCAAAGACAAGGAGGAAAGAAAGAAGCAAAGGACCTTGTCTGACAAGAAGACACAAAAGAGAAAAAATTCAAATAGAAAATTAAAAGCTTTGAAGAGCTGAAAGCTAAAAAAAAGAAAATCAAGAACATCCACGCATGGTGGCACATGCCTGTAATTCTAGTTACTCATTCAGGAGGCTGAGGCAGGAGGATTTCAGGTTGGGGGGCCAGCCTAGACAACTTAGAAAAACTCTGTTTCAAAATAAAAATGGGTGGGGATGTAGCTCAGTGCTCCCTAGGTTCAATTCCCAGTATCACAAAAAATAGTAACAAAACCAACCAACCAACCAACAACAAAAAAAAAACCTCAAGCAACTAAAAATCACTGAAAATAACTGGGACAGGCTCCATTATAGAATCCTTTTATTATACCTCTGTGAATGAAAAATATAAATCTTCAGGCCGGGCGTGGTGGCGCACGCCTGTAATCCCAGCACTCGGGAGGCTGAGGCAGGAGGATTAGTGCGAGTTCGAGACCAGCCTGGGCTACAAAAGTGAGCTCAGGACCAGCCTCAACTGCATAGCGAGACCCTGTCTCAAAAAGACAAAAAAAAAAAAAAAAAAGAAAAATATAAATCTTCTATAGTTAAGTCTTCAACTTAGGAACATTTGCACTGCAAATTTTCAGATGAATTCTCCCAAAATGCAACGTGGTTGTAAATCAGGGACTTACTGTACTTTATGGTATTTACTTTTGATGATAGTGACCATGATATTGCCATCACTTTGTTATAACAGAATTTATTTATAAACAGATAAAAATGCAGTAGTTGAAATAACTTAAAACATTCAGTGGTCCAAATGAACTACACTAAAAGCAGGTGTTAACACTACCTCTTCCAAGGTAATCTGTTCTTACTTTATTTTATGCTTTTTTTTTGAGGTGGAGATCTCACTATATAGCCTAGTCCTGGCAATTCTCCTGCCTCAGCCTTCAGGGGAATTACGGGCATGTGTCTGTGTCATATCAGGCTAGTCTGTTCTTCCAACAGGGATATTATCAAAGAATTGTGAAAAGTCTTGAGTTACACAGAAAAAGATGAACAAGCTCAAAATCTTTTTCTTTTTTTAAATTGTTGGTACCACGCTGGAAATCAACTGTCTTCACTGAACTATCTTCTCAGCCCCAAGCTCAAAATCTTAATAGCTCTAATATAAGACTTTATGTGCAACAGCCCGAGCCTCACAAATGCTGGGCAAGAGCCAGCCCTTTTTTAATAACAGTGCCTGTGAAATTGCCCAGGCTGGCCTTAAAATAGTGATGCTCCTGCTTCAGCCTCCCAAGAAACTAGAATTACAGTTGTATTTCACCATGTCTGGCTGACAAAGTTGATGATATATTTAAAGAGAGAGGGAGAGAGAGCGAGAGAGAACCGCCCACCCACCCACTAGCCAGCCATGGTCACATATGCTTGTAATCCCAGCATTCAAGAGACTAAGACGGAAAGATCACAAGTTTGAAGCCAGCTTAAATAGACAAACAGGTGGATGTGGTGGCATATGCCTGCAGTTCCAGCACTTAGGAGACTCAGGCAAGAGGATCTCCACAAGTTCAAGCCCAGCCTGAACTATAGAGCAAGATCCTATCCTTTCCCCTCCATTTTATGTATTTGGTACTAGGTCTCACTGCTCGACTGAGATTCACAGTAATCCTGTTTTTAGCCTCCCCACCACTGGGATGACAGGTGTGCCACACCCGGACTCATTTGTTCTTTAGCTCAGCTGCCCTTTGGGCAGGGCCACACAAAGGCAGGAAAGATCCTATCTTGAAGAGTGAAATGTGTGTATGTGTGTGTGGCCTGCTCAGCATGCCCTGGGGTTGAGTCTGGGGCTGGCAATCCCTATGCTTGCCTAAGCTTGTCTAAGTAGGTGCATTAGATTGCTGAGCTATCTCGATGGCTCAAAGAACAAAAAATAGATAAATTCCAGCATGGTAGTATAGACCTATAATCCCAGCACTTGGAAGAATGAGGCAGGAGGATCACCCTTTGGTTTGAGGCCACCCTGGACTATATAGTGAGCTCACAGCCTGTGTGAACTGTATAAAGTGAGACAGGCTAAAAAAAAAAAACAACCAACCAAACAAATGAACAAAGCAAAATCCCAAAAAACAAAAAAACTCCAGGTGTGGTGGTAAATTCCTGTAATCCTAGCAGGTTCAAGGTAGGCAGATTGCAAACTCAAACCCAGTTGGGGCAACTCAGAAAAGCCTGGTCTCAAAAAACAAAAGTCTGGCAATGTAGCATAGTGTAAGAGTTCAATCCCATTTAATACAAAAAAGGAAAGAAAAGAGAGAGAGAGAAAAAAAGAATGAAAGCAAAGCAAAGCAAAGGAAATAAATGTTGCAGAAAATTCAATGAAATTCAGAAACTTGAAAACCAATCTGAAAAAGACTTAAAAAGCCAAAATACTAATCTAATATCCACGACTGCTATGATTTCTGCCTGGATATCTCTCTCACCAAAGCCTCATACAGTCACAGGTGCATACTTGTAAATTTTGTGACTGATTCACTGGCCCAATGCTGGGATTACAGGTACAAGACCTACACTTGCCTTGAGGCCGGTAGCCTGCATACAGCATAAAGGTGGAAAAGAAGCTTGCTCTCTGCTGCCCTCCTCCCTTTTTGCTCTAGTGTTTTAACTGTTTTCTGTTTTCTGCTGCCATGAACCATTACGCATTTGCCAGCCACACTGCTTTGGAGCCAGCTGATTACCAACTAAAATCTCCACAAACTGTGATCTTATTAATTTTGGATGCCAGGTGCTTTGACTCACCAACAAGAAAAAGGTAACTAAGAAGATAACTAAGACTACCTTGTGTAAATAATTTTGTCTTAGTTTTCTTATTTGTTAAATGAAGAGATTGCTAGTAACATATTTCTTTTGCACTTAAGGTCCTATACTTATTTTTAGGTTATCAGTTGGATTAATCCTTATAGGTAAGAGGGGAACAGTATCACCTCCAACAGCTAAGGAAGAAATCAAGAAATTTTAATAATTACATATACAGAGCCGGGCATGGTGGTACACGCCTATAATCCAGCACTTGGGAGGCTGAGGGAGGAGGATCAATATGAATTCGAGACCAGGCTGGGCTACAAAAGTGAGTTCGCGGGCTGGGGAGAAAGCTCCGTGGCACAAGTGCCTGCCTGGCAAGTGCAAGGTCATGAGTTTGAACCCCTGTTCCACCAAAAACAAAAAACAAAAAAACAACAACAACAACAAAAACCAAAAGTGAGTTCAAGGCCAACCTGAATTGCATAGTGAGACCCTATCTCAAAAAGACAACAAAACAAAACAAAACAAAAAAAAACAATAACAACAACAACAGCATGGAGCAAAGACGGGCTCTTTAACTTGAAGTTTCCTTGCCTATAACCTAGAATTAGGCAGAATTCCCCCCAACCTACTAAGATTAAGATGGCTAAAATACACCTGTTACAAACACCAACAGTGTTTAAAAAGAAAGCTTTACATTAAGAAAAAAAAAAAAAAAAAAAGCCACAATGTAAGATGCAACTTGGCACACATGCCTGTCTTCTCGTCATTAAACCACATTGTAAATCAGAAAAACTTCCAAGCTCAGAAATTAGCTACTATATGTTTTCTCCTTACCCCAACCATAGAGCATCAAGATACCAGTTTGGTTTTTTTCTTTTCCTTCAAAAATCCCCAACTAACCTACAACATTTTATTTGTTTATTTATTTTTATGGCTGGCTAAGCCTGCCCTGAGGGCAAGGCTGGCGCAGCATGTGGTGCCTGGGATCGAACCGCAGTCCTTGCAGCCGGCTGCAGGCGCTTTAGACCACTGAGCCATCCTGCTGGGCCCAACCTACGACATTTTAGAACTCTCTTTTTCTTCCTTATTCAGAAAGCTAATATGTACCTACATCTTCCAAAATAAGACATTTAATCTCCATATGAAAAATGTGAATCTATCTTATTAGTATGCGTGTGATATACAATGTTTACTATTTATTTATTTTTATGGCTGGCTCAGCTTGCCCTGAGGGCGGGGCTGGCACAGCATGTGGTGCCAGGGATCGAACCATGGTCCCTGCAGACACCTAAGCTTTCCTAAGCAGGCGCTTTAGACCACTGAGCCATCCTGCCGGGCCCCTAATGTTCACTATTTCTTGTGGAAAGCTGGTACATGTACATAAGTGCAGAGTATTTATAAATGTGTACTTACAGGATAATCTACTTAGCCATTAGCCTGAGATGTATGCTTATCTAGAAGTCACTAAGCCAACACACATCTACTGAGAAGTCAGGAGAGGACAAATGCTTCTGAGGAGATAAAACTGTCAACTCAAAAGCTGTGCACTCAAATTTATAACTAATTTGGGAGCTGTGGCTCAGTGGTAGAACTCTTGCCTTGTATGTACAAGGCCCTGGATTTGACCACCACAAAAAACAAGTAACAACTAATTTTGAAAAAATAATACTTTTTTTTTTTTTTTTTTTTTTTTGTCTTTTTGAGACAGGGTCTCTTTATACAGTTCAGGCTGGCCTTGAGCTCACTTCTGTAGCCCAGGCTGGTCTCAAACTCGCACTGATCTTCCTACCTCAGCCTCCCAAGTGCTGGGATTACAGGCATGTGCCCCACCATGCCCGGCCATGAAAAAACAATACTTTGGATTTCAAAGTACAATTTTATTTTCAGTGCTGGGGATTGAAACCAGGCCTTCACAGTGAGCAACATCCTTAATGTTTGTTTTTGTTTTGTTTTTACGTTGAGTCTCATTAACTCATTAGTTAGCTAGGCTTGTAATCTTCCTACATTAGTCTCCCAGACTGCTAGGATTATAGGCATGCCCCAACACATGCAGCAATTTATTTTTTTAGAAGAAATAAGAGCAAAGAAAGTAGAGATGAAACATTAGGAACAACAAGGTCTGATAAACCATGGGGTTCTATTCCTAAAGAAATATCTTAGAAAATGGGTTATACACACGTTAAAAAAAAATACAGGGCCCAGCGGGATGGCTCAGTGGTCTAAAGTGCCTGCTTGGGAAAGCTTGGGCAGTTTCAGGGACTGCGGTTCAATCCCCGGCACCACATGCTGCACCAGCCCTGCCCTCGGGGTGGGCTGAGCCGGCCATAAAAATGAGTGAATAAACAAACAAAGGTTCTGAAACAAGAAAAAATACATACATACATACATACATACATACATAAATAATACACACATGTGTGCATATGCCACTACTACCCAAGATAATGTTCTTAATGATTTGAATAACAAGCTAACAGGAAAAATGTTCTTAACACAACACAAAAAGGTTACAAAGGAGAATTTATTGATTGATTGCCTTTTCAAGACAAGGTTTTACTATGCAGTTCAAGCTGGCTTTGAACTCACTGTCTTCCTGCCTCAAAATTGTTTATTTGTATTGAGGATCTCAAATTTGAGTGCTGGGATTACAGATCCGAGCCTCCAAACCCAACAAGAGAGAATTTAGAATACTATCCCAGTTTTGCTGTTCAAATGATCTGGGGATGGTAATGCACAGTTAAAAGTCCCAGCACTACTCTGAGAGGCTGACAGAGAAGTACAAAGTTGAGCCCACTCTGGGCAATTCAGTGATGGTCTCAAAAAAAAAAAAAAAAAGGGCCAGCAAGATGGCTCAGTGGTCTAAAGCACCTATGGAGGAAACTTAAGGTAAGCACTGCGACCGCTCCTCGATCCCTGGCACCACATGCTGCACACCCCCACCCCAGAGCAGGCTGAGCCAGCTATAACACAAACAAATAAAAGAGCTTTAAGAAAAATAAAGAAAGAGATCTAAAAAAAAAAAGGGGGGGCCAAAGAGGTGTAGCTTAGTGTGAAGCTGTGGGTTCAACTGATACACAATAGTCAAAACAAACTGAATGGTGTTTTCCCCAGGGAAAGAAAGTAAAAGTTCTTTTAGGTTCTGGTATAAGTATTCAATTATTACATTCTCCAAAGAATGAAATTAAACATTACTTATTAAGACCAAATTTAGTGAGAAAAATTATAAGAACAGTTTCTGGAACTTCAATTCCATTTCACTCTTGGCTGTCTCCCTCTCCTTCTTCTCCAGGCTCTCAATTCCATTCTAGAACTCTAAATTGGGTGTGGTGTCACATGCATGTATATAATCCTAGCACTATGGGAGACTGAAACAGGAGGATCTCAAATCTGAGCCCAGCCTGGGCTGCTTAGTGAGATAGCTTCAAAACTGTCTCAAAATAAAGAGGCTGGGGAGGTAGCTCAGTGAAGGCCCCAAGGTCAATTCTCAGTACACCCCCTCCCAAAAAGGAAAGAAAAAAAGTCTAGATAGTAAAGTTATGCAATAATTTTTTTAATTATTGTACTATATTTACCATCAGTGCTACCTCTGTTGTTTAAATCTCTTTTTCCCATAAGAATTATACAATATAAGGAACAGAAAACAAATTAAAGCTGGACATGGTGGCACATGCTTGTAATTGCAGCACTTAGGAGGCTGAGGCAGGAGGATGATCAGTGTGAGTTTGAGACCAGCTTGGGCTACGAAAGTGAACTACTCAAGGCCAGTGTGAACTGCCTAGCAAGACCCTGTCTCAAGAAAACAAAAAAAAAAAAAAAAAGCAAGAATACGAACCTACCTGCAGGCTTTATACAAACATGAGTTATATAAGTATAATTACACACATAGCTGTGTCATTTATATAGTCTAACAGTATGCTATATGTAGTTATGTCTCAAAAATCTTTCCATTTCCATATATCCTATATCAATATATCCTATATTTAACACAATGACTGCATGACATTCTATAGTATAGATGAATATATTGTGATTTAACCAGTCCCCAGTTGTTGAATCCTACTACTGCCAAACTTTTGGTAACTGCTTCAACTAATTTAAGGCAGGACCCTGAGTTACAAATTAACTATATACAAAACCAAGGAAAAGACACCCTAAACCTAACAATACTCAAATCATCATTTGTTGTTTTGTTTTTTGTCATGCTGGAACTGAACCCAGAACCTTGCACATGACAGGCAAGTACTCTACTAGAGTCAGATCCCAAATCCAATATTAAACAAACAAACAAACAAACAACAACAAAAAAAACCTTTTTCTGCTGGGCTTGGTGGTGGACACCTGTAATCCCACTGTAATCCCAGCATTTGGGAGGCTGAACCAAGAGGATTGCTATAAGTTTGAGGCCACCTTTTTGCTATGTGAGTTGAAGACCAGCCTGAACTGCATAGTGAGATCCTGTTTCTAAAATGCCATGGTCAGCCAAATAGCTCAGTGGATTAAAGTGCCTGCAAGCAGTTGCAGGGGCCAGGGGTTCCATCCCCAGGCCTGCCATGCTGGCCCTGCCCCTGGGGCCCACTGACATAGCAATTGAGACTGAGCAAGGTGGCATGTGCCTGTAATCCCACCTCTTAAGGCTGTAAACAGGTGGATCACTATGTGTCTGATCTAGTAGAGACCCTGAACACCCTATAGATCCTTCCCTAAAATACAAAATAAAGACAAAAACAATAAAAAATTTGCTAATGAACACTTTGCTAGTTAATACAGTTTTATAATTTTTTTTTTAATTTTTTTATTTTTTTCTTGTTTCAGAACCTTTGTTTGTTTATTCACTCATTTTTATGGCTGGCTCAGCCCGCCCGGAAGGCAGGGCTGGCCCGGCCCAGCATGTGGTGCCAGGGATCGAACCGCGGTCCCTGAAGCTGCCCAAGCTTTCCCAAGCAGGCGCTTTAGACCACTGAGCCATCCTGCCGGGCCCCCAGTTTTATAATTTTTTAAAAAAAATCTCTCTTAGGTTTTTTTTTTTTTCCTCTCTCTCTCTCTCTCTTTTTTTTTTTTTTTGAGACAGGGTTTTGCTATGTAGCCTCACTGGACTCAAACTCATGATCTTCCTTGTATTTACCTCCTGAGTACGAGACTAGCATTACAGGCATGAACCACTATGCGCAGCTCCAATCATCTTTTAGTTATAAATATATATATCCTTCCCTACCCACCATCTAACAATATTTCATTTAACTCCCATAAGCCTATTATAAAATAGTATTTTAGATAATTAGCAAAGAGTCAGGTGTGGTAGCACATGCCTGTAATTCTTGCCCTGGGGAGGCTGAGGCAAGAGGATGGCTGCTGTTCAAGGCCAGTTTGGGCTACAAAATGAACTCAAGGTAAGTCTGAACTGCCTAGTGAGACATTGTCTATAAAAGGCCAAAAAGGCCGGGCGTGGTGGCTCACGCCTGTAATCCCAGCACTTGGGAGGCTGAGGCAGGAGGATCAGTGCGAGTTTGAGACCAGCCTGGGCTACAAAAGTGAGCTCAAGGCCAGCCTGAACTACATAATGAGACCCTGTCTCGAAAGAAAGAAAGAGAGAGAGAGAGAGAGAGAGAGAGAGAGAGAGAGAGAGAAAAGAAAAGAAAAGAAAAGAAAAGAAAAGAAAAGAAAAGAAAAGAAAAGAAAAGAAAAGAAAAGAAAAAAATAAAAGGAAAGAGATGCCCGAAGTCACTTCTTACAGACATAGACAACAAGTTGCAAATCCAGGACTTCATGACTCGATTTCCAGCAATCCTGCCTCAGCCTCCAGAGCAATGCTAGGATTATAGACATGCACTGTCACACCTTATGAATCCCCTGTATTGTTTGTTTGTTTGTTTGTTTGTTTTTTTGTGTGTGTTTTTGAGACAGGGTCTCGTTATGCAGTTCAGGCTGGCCTTAAGCTCATTTTTGCAGCCCGAGCTGGTCTTGAACTCACTGATCCTCCTGATTCAGCCTCCCAAGTGCTGGGAATCCCCTGTATTTTATTTTATTTATTTTATTTTATTTTATTTTATTCTTTTTGAGACAGGGTCTCACTGTACAGTTCAGGCTGCCTTGAGCTCAGTTTTGTAGCCCAGGCTGGTCTCGAACTCATACTGATCCTCCTGCCTCAGCCTCCCGAGTGCTGGGATTACAGGCGTGCGCCACCACGCCCGGCTTCCCCTGTATTTTAAATACATCTTTTTCTTTTTGAGGCAGGTCCCCTATGTAGTTCAAGTAGGCCTTGAACTCACTATATAAATCCTAGGTGACCTCAAACTTGCTGGGATTATAAATATGTGACACATAGCCGGGCGTGGTGGCTCACGCCTGTAATCCCAGCACTCGGGAGGCTGAGGCAGAAGGATCAGTGCAAGTTCGAGACCAGCCTGGGCTACAAAAGTGAGCTCAAGGCCAGCCTGAACTGCATAGTGAGACTCTGTCTCAAAAAGACCAAAAAAAAAAATAAATAAATAAATAAATAAATAAATAAATAAATAAATATGTGACACCATCCAAGGCTTTTAAATAATTTTTTTTTATCATAGCAGCAATATTTATTCAGATCTCTTCCCTCATTCTACTAAGACTAGCAGAAGGAAGAGCCTTTCCTTATTTACTTTTTTTTTTTTTTTAAATGGCTGGCTCAGCCTGCCCTGGGAGTGGAGCTAGCACAGCATGTGGTCCCAGGGATCGAACAGCAGGGTGGTTGCCTAAGCTTTCCTAAGCAGGAAAGCTTTAGATCACTGAGCTATCTTGCCAGCCCTCCTTATTTACCTTTGAATTCCCTTGTACCTAGTGCACTCCCTGGTACAAAGTAGAAAATCAAGTACTCAAAATATGAAATAAATATATTTCAGTAGTTCATCTACAAGGGGCTGGGGAGATAGCTCCATGGCACAAGTGCCTGCCTGGCAAGTGCAAGGTCATGAGTTCGAACCCCGGTCCTGCCAAAAAAAAAAAAAAAGCTCATCTACAGTAGAACATCTACACTGATCCAATTTACACCATTTCAGGAAATGTCAAATTTCAGTGTGTTTAGAACCATTTATGTTCAAATATAAAACCTACATCAAAAGAACAGGTATCCTGTCATGGTGGCACATGCCTGTAATCCCAGCACTCAAGGCTAAAGCAGAAGGATCACAAGTTAGAGACCAGCCTGGGATACATAGCGAGCTCAAGACCAGCCTGAACTGTATAGTAAGACTCCCTCTCAAAAAAAAAAAAAAAAAAAAAGAGGAATGAGGGCTGGTGAGATGGCTCAGTGGTCTAATGCACCTGCTTAGGCAAGCTTAGGCAACTGCAGGGACCAAGGTTTGATCCCTGGCACCACAAGCTATGCCAGCCCCACCCCCAGGGCAGGCTTAGCTGTCCAAAATCTGCATACATACATACATACATACATACACACACACACACATACTTACATGGTTTTTTTTTTTTTTAACCCTATCTTTAGAAGGTTTTGATGATAACACTTCTGATTTGGCCTATCTATGTAATTAATATTGACTACCAGTCATCTTATGTTCCTCAGACATGTGTAAGAACACATACACTTTTAAGCAAAAACCACTTCTACTTTGTAGCAGAGCAATACTGGGACAAAGGAGTAATTTAATTAAAAGTATTGTGCCAGGCATGGTGGTGCATGCCTGTAATCCTAGCACTCGGGAGGCTGAGGCAGGAGGATCAGTGTGAGTTCGAGACCAGCCTGGGCTACAAAAGTGAGCTCAAGGCCAGCCTGAACTGCATAGCGAGACCCTGTCTCAAAAAAGACAAAAAAAAAAAAAAAAAAAAAGTATTGCTTCTCCATGCATCAAGTCCTGGGTTTAAGCCCAGACACAAAAGGGGCAGACAATAGTCAACAAATATACCCACAAAATATTGCTCCCCAAATGTTTCCATTGTGGTATCTATGAAAAGAATAATCAGCCCAAGCACTCATGCCTTTTTTCCGGAATACCTGTGTTATCTATACTAGTCACATAGCTTGCATTCTGCTGAGAAAAAAAAAAAGGCAATTTATTTAAATGCAATAATTTTATAGCCAGGCATATGTTGACACACACCCATAATCCTAGCACTTGGGAAGCTGAGCTAAGTGGATTCCAGCAAGCTCAAGGCCTGCCTGGATTACAAAGGGACAATTACCTAGTGAG
This sequence comes from Myocastor coypus, assembly GCA_004027025.1. Lineage (NCBI taxonomy): Eukaryota > Metazoa > Chordata > Mammalia > Rodentia > Myocastoridae > Myocastor > Myocastor coypus. The sequence goes on from PVJA010025032.1 coordinate 16,945, forward strand.
ACCCTGTCTCAAAAAACAAAAACAGGCCCGGCAGGATGGCTCAGTGGTCTAAAGTGCCTGCTTAGGAAAGCTTGGGCAGCTGCAGGGACTGCGGTTCGATCCCTGGCACCACATGCTGCATCAGCCCTGCCCTGAGGGCAGGCTGAGCTGGCCATAAAAATAAAAGTTCTGAAACAAGAAAAAATAAAATGTCTCTTAAACAAACAAACAAACAAAAAAAGCAAGGCAATATTTGTAGTTATCTACTAATTAAACTACTTAATTCACTGCTCCCCTGGTTAGTATAATAAGGAACTCTAAAAAGATAAGTGGAGGGGGCTGGGGAGATAGCTCCATGGCACAAATGTCTGCCTGGCAAGTACACAATCGTTAGTTTGAACACTGGTGGGGGGGGGGAATAAGTTGCATTCAATTATTTTTGTCTTTTAAGTACCCCAAAATCACATCACCTTGTGTTCCAAGGGTACTTACATCCAAGTTTGAAAATCAAGGGGCCTAAATAATTAAGCTAGCCTTAATACTTAACAGTGACCAACATCTTACTATAATCCATTCCTCTCAGGTGCAGGCTTGGCGACTGAGACTGGGTGAGGTGGTGCATGTCTGTAATCCCAGTGTCTGGAAAGCTGAAAACAGAATCACTAGGACTGCAATCTGTGTAGTGAGACCCTATACTAAATACATTAGTAATAATAATATTCATTACTATATTTGTTATTATGTTATTAATAGTTATTATAATTATTATTCATATAATCCATTCCTCACTCTTAAAAGTTAGATTTCAAAAGTTTTTGGATCAGTATTGTTTCTCCTTTTGGCAGCTTATTGTAAGTATATACTATGTCAACATTTCTAAAAGAACCTTGGAGCACAAGTTATTTCTGGAGCAATAGAACACTACCCCATTTTCCTATTTAATAAGATACCAAATTACCATTTTAAAAAGAGCCTTTCGGGGCCCGGTGGGATGGCTCAGTGGTCTAAAGCGCCTGCTTGGGGAAGCTTGGGCGGCTTCAGGGACCGAGGTTCGATCCCCAGCACCACATGCTGCGCCAGCCCTGCCCTCGGGGTGGGCTGAGCCGGCCATAAAAATGAGTGAATAAACAAACAAAGGCTCTGAAACAAGAATAAAAATAATAAATAAAAAATTATAAAAAATAAAAACAGGGGCCTGGCAGGATGGCTCAGTGGTCTAAAGCGCCTGCTTGGGAAAGCTTGGGCGGCTTCAGGGACCGTGGTTCGATCCCCAGCACCACATGCTGCGCCAGCCCTGCCCTCGGGGTGGGCTGAGCCGGCCATAAAAATGAGTGAATAAGCAAAGGTTCTGAAACAAGAAAAAAATAAAAAAATTAAAAAAAATAAATAAAAATAAAAATAAAAAAATAAAAACAGCCTTTCATGCCCATTTCTTTACTCCTATTTGCTCCAGGCATTAACTCTTACCAAAAATTTTAGTAGTCACTAAGATTATTCATTCACATAAACTTATGTAATGTTAGCACTTGGAATTCTCACCTCTACATGCATTTTTTCCATTATACTACTGCAATTAAATTATTTATTTATTTATTTACTTATTTATTTGTCTTTTTGACACAGGGTCTCGCTATGCAGTTCAGGCCGGCCTTGAGCTCACTTTTGTAGCACAGGTTGGTCTCGAACTCGCACCGATCCTCCTGCCTTAGGCTCCCGAGTGCTAGGATTACAGGCATGTGCCACCACGCCCAGCTCTAATTAAATTTTATTTATTTATTTATTTATTTATTTGTCTTTTTGACATAGGATCTCACTATGTAGTTTAGGCTGGCACTAAGCTCACTTCTGTAGCCCAGACTGGTTTCAAATTGCCAACAAACCTCCTGCCTCAGCCTCCTGACTACTAGGATTACACTTATGTACCACCATGCCTGGCATTTTTTTTTTCTGTTTTTTTTTTTTTTTGCAGGACCGGGTTCAAACTCACAGCCTTGCAATTGCTAGTCGGGCACTTGTGCCACAGAGCTATCTCCCCAGCCCTGCCTAGCACAATTATTTCCATGTTTTTCTATAGGTAAATGGATGTGCTTTGTGGTACCCTGAAGATAATGTTGTGTATATGGGCAGAGGGGATAATTTTCTTTTTTTTTCTTTTCTTCTCTTTTTTTTTTTTTTTAATTTTATTCATTTATTTTTTCTTGTTTCAGACCCTTTGTTTGTTTATTCACTCATTTTTATGGCCGGCTCAGCCCACCCCGATGGCCGGGCTGGCGCAGCATGTGGTGCCGGGGATCAAACCGCGGTCCCTGAAGCCACCCAATCTTTCCCAAGCAGGCGCTTTAGACCACTGAGCCATCCCGCCAGGCCCAGAGGGGATAATTTTCAAATCCAAATTTTTGTGGTTGTTAAAAGAGTTAGGTAGCTGGGCATGGTGGTGCACGCCTGTAATCCCAGCACTTGGGAGGCTGAGGCAGGAGGATTGGTGCGAGTTCGAGACCAGCCTGGGCTACAAAAGTGAGCTCAAGGCCTGCCTCAACTGCATAGAGACCCTGTCTCAAAAAAACAAAAAAAACGCATGCTTGTAATCCCAGCACTCGGGAGGCTGAGGCAGGAGGATTGGTGCGAGTTCGAGACCAGCCTGGGCTACAAAAGTGAGCTCAAGGCCAGCCTGAACTGCATAGTGAGACCTTGTCTCAAAAAGACAAAAAAAGAAAAAAAGAAAAAAAGAAAAAGTTAGGAAAGTATAGCAGACTCCAACATTTGTGAAAAGGTTGTTTTACGCTATCATATTTGTTACATCTTACAGCAGAAATTATAGATTTATGACTGCTACAAACACGGGCTATGTTAGGCTAACTCAAATTCTTTTTTTTTTTTTTTTAAAGATCCTTTTTTTTTTTTTAAGAATTTTTTTTATTTTATTTATTTATTTTTTTCTTGTTTCAGAACCTTTGTTTATTCACTCATTTTTATGGCCGGCTCAGCCCACCCTGAGGGCAGGGCTGACGCAGCATGTGGTGCCAGGGATCGAACCGTGGTCCCTGAAGCCACCCAAGCTTTCCCAAGCAGGGGCTTTAGACCACTGAGCCATCCCACCGGGCCCCAAACTCAAATTCATTAAGACAAATTTTAATCACAACACCAGCTTTCCTGAGGAGAGGATACCATCTGTTCCCTACCAAAATTACACATTGCTACAGGCCATCAACAGGTCATATACCAACAGTCAAAATATATATTCCAGGGGCCAGCAAGTAACTCAGCAGCCTAAAACATCTGCTTTTAGCCAGATGTGGTGGTGCACGCCTGTAATCCCAGCACTTGGGGAGGCTGAGGTAGGAAGATCAGTGCGAGTTCGAGATCAGCCTTGGCTACAAAAGTGAGCTCAAGGCCAGTCTGAACTGCATAGCGAGACCCTGTCTCAAAAAGACAAAAAAAAAAAAAAAAAAAAGCATCTGCTTTGGAACCACAGGGACCTCGGCTTGATCCTGGGTACCATGTGCTGCACCAGCCCCACCCTCTGGGCAGGCTGAGCTGGCCAAAACATAAAGCTATATATTACAAAATTTCTGCAGAAAAATGATTTTCTAGGGCAGAAGTGACAAACTCATGGCATGCGGGTCACAGCAAAGGCTATTTATTATCATTGAAAGCTCTGAAAGGTTTACCACCACTGTCCTAACATTTTCCTCTGTATATGTTTATAATGGTACTTAATCCTTTATATGTACTCTTAATCCTAAGAACAGCTTCCGAGACTGGTGCATTTTCTCCCAAATGAGAACTGAGACAGACAGGTTAGGTAATTTCCCAGAGATACCAAACTAACATGTAGCAGTGCAATCTCAAACCCAGGGCTCTTGTGATATAACCTATATGCTCCCAGTCATACAATGTCCTATGCTTCGTATACTCCAAAGTTACCCAGTAAATCCTCCATCCACAGGATGGCTGCATTGCTTCCATTTTTAAGAGCAAGAAATAGAAATAACTTTTACCTCTCCGTGGCTGCAGTCAGTATGAGGGAAAACAAAACTCTGCTCTTAAGTTCTTTGTCAGCAACGTGTCTGTCCACTAGTGCAATTTGTTCTTTGGCTCTGGGTCCAAAATCATCCTAAAAGAGAAACATAAAACATTTTATGAAATGCTAAATTCACACAAATGTATACATACCATGAAAAACAAAATGATGACAAACTAAAGATTGATATATGCCTTCATATATGACATCACTAATCGAGCCATTCCACATTATCAAAACTAAAAATTGATTGTCAAGCCGGGCGTGGTGGCGCACGCCTATAATCCCAGCACTTGGGAGGCTGAGGCAGGAGGATCAGTGCGAGTTTGAGACCAGCCTGGGCTACAAAAGCGAGCTCAAGGCTAGCCTGAACTGCATAGTGAGACCCTGTCTCAAAAAGCAAAAAAAAAAAGATCCTCAAAAGAGCACTCCATTATCATCTATGACACATATATACACAGACAACCAATAAAACTTTTTTTTTCCCAATACTAGGATCTGAACTCAAGGTCTTTAACATGGTAAGCAAAGACACTTATCACTGATCTGCATTCTCCTGGCCTTGTACCTTTTCTGTTTTTGAGGCAGGGTTACACTATGTAATCCATGGTGGTCATGAACTCTCAATCCAGAGATCTTCCTGCCTCACCTGGCCCAAGAAAGTTGTTAGCCGTGGGCAGGGGTACACACTTGTATCCCAGCACTCAGGAAGCTAAAGCAGGAGGATCCTAGAGTTCAAGGCCAATCTGGTGGTACATCCTCAGTGTAAGACCAGCCTGAACTATATAGCCTGACCTCCAAGAGGAAAAAAACATTATGGCCAGTTCCTTAACAGTGTCCTTTTTTTTTTTTTTTTAAATCTTTGGTAAACAGTGGTCTAACTGATTTAATTTACACTGTAAGACTGTACTTTTCATTTTAACAAGGTAATTACAGAGAAGTTTTCACGGACCTTTGAAAATCCTAGAATAAAAAAAAAATGAAATTTTTTTTGGTCTAATAATAAAATCCTTCATTAGATGGGTTTCCCTCCCTAAACTACAAAATGAACTAATCAAGCTTTAAGCAACAGTTGAGTAGAACTACCCTAAGGAAAAAAAAAAAAAAAGAAAAAGAAATTCCCAAGTATAATATAAGAATTTCCAAACAATTTGGCATAAGAGGGACAAATAAAAAGATATCCATCTCATAACTGTCCCCACAAAGGGGACTGGGAAGATAGCTTGGTGGTCTAACCACCTTGATAAGTACAAAGACCTGGCTTCAATCCCTGGTACTATATGCTGTGCCAGCCCTAGAACCCTGGGCATGCCAAGCCTACCACCAAAACTGGGGTAGTAGTGCATGCCTGTAATTCTAGTGCTAGGGTGGCTGAGACAGGAAGATCACTATGAGTCCTGAGCTTTGTAGTGAGATCCCATACCAAATAAATAAAAGATTAAAAAAAAAAAATTACCCCACAAAACTAAAGCAAAGGGAAGTCTGGGTCTGGAGGTAATTTACAAATAAGTTAATGCATTTACTCTAAAATACAATTTGGAGCCAGGCGTGGTGGCTCACGCCTGTAATCCCAGCACTTGGGAGGCTGAGGCAGGAGGACTGGTGCGAGTTCGAGACCAGCCTGGGCTACAAAAGTGAGCTCAGGACCAGCCTCAACTGCATAGCGAGACCCTGTCTCAAAAAGACAATAAATAAATAAATAAATAAATAAATAAATAAATAAATAAAATACACTTTGGTATTGGGACCCATATATTATCATAAGCAGGATTCAAAGAGAACAGAATTTTATATCCCTCAATATTCTAAGGTGATCTAAAGTAACAAGCGTGGAAAAAAAAAGGTCATTCACTGAGAGATAAGTGTCAGCAGTCTATATGTACTGCCACATACTGACTCAAATACTAAATCACCAAGGAAACTCACAGATGAGACAGATAAGATAGGAAATAGAAACGTTTGAAGATGTTCTAAAAAACAAGTGTGGTATCATCAACTCTGTAAAACCTAACTGAAAAGGTCTTCAAAGTTACACATTTGGGTTGGGGAGATAGATCAGCGGTCTAAGCGCCTGCCTGGCAATGGCAAGGACCTGGATTCATGCTCCAGTACATAATGCTGTGCTAGCCCTGGAATATAGTGCCAACCACTGAAACGGGGTATGGTGGCATATGCCTATAATCCAGCACTGGGGAGGCTGAGACAAGAGGGTTAATATGAGTTGAGCTGTGTAGTGAGACCCTTTACTAAATAAATAAATAAACAAACAAACAAACAAATAAATGCTTTAAAAAAAGTTACACGTTTTTCAGGGACTGGGGTTTGATCCCAGGCTTTCCAGGCCAGCCCCGCCTCAGTGCAGGATGAGACCAAAACTCAGACTGAGTGTGGTGGTGCACGCCTGTAATCCCAGCACTTGGGAAGCTGAAAACAGGAAGATCACTGCAAGTCCATCTGTGTAGTGAGATCCTGCAGATTTCACACTAAATAAATAAAATACACCTATCCCATCCCCCACTCCCACCAAGTGTTTTACTGTCTGTGGTACTAGAAATCAAATTCAGGCCCAGCCATTCAACCCTTTTTGAAAAAAAGGTCTGACTGAATTATCAAGTTGGGTTGAACCCTACTCAAAAAAAAAAAAAAAAAAAAAAAAAAAAGCTGTAGTTGTTTGAAGAAGGATTTAATTTTTCTAGTCATTTTTTGCAGACAAGATCTCACAACATAGTTCAGGTTGCCTTGAACTTTTTTTTCTTTTGCAGAACTGGGCATCAAATTCAGGACCTTGCACTTGCCAGGCAGGCACTTGTGCCCCTGAGTTATCTCCTTGGCCTTATTCCTTGAACTTCTATGTAGTGTAGACTCTCCTCAAACTCATGGGAACCCTCCTGAATCCACTTTAGAGGGCTGAGATGATAGGTGCATACTTAGAAGGATCTTTTTTTGGTACTGGGAATGGAACTCAGGGGCCAGGGAGATGGCTCAGAAGAATAAGTGCTTGCCTAGCCAGCACAAGGTCCTGAGTTCAATTCCTGGTACTGAAAAAAAGAAAACAAAACAAAAGAGCACTCATATAAGGAATGGAACTCAGGATCTTGCCCTAGCAGGCACTATACCCCCGAGCTATATCACCTGGCCCAAAAAGACCTAATTTTGAAGGTTTTTTGTTTTTTTTGGGACAATGTCTCACTACACAGCCCAGTTCACCCCTGAACTAGTTGCCTCCTGCCTCAGCCTCACAGTGTGCTAGCATTATAGGCATGCACAATTTGTGGCTTGAAGGATTTAATTTCTTGGAAAACAGCTGGAGCCAGTGCCAATCATGTGAAGTTATGTTAAGTAAATAAGGTAGACAATCGATCATCTACCTAGGCTTCTGATTTTAAAAATGAGATGGAACCTAAGATGTGGTATGGCTATATACCAGCAGCACCTTTCAAATGGTCTCCAGAGGTGACATTTTTGCCAGCAGCGACATTTTGCCAGCAAGAACCACTGTGTTACTAAGTGTGGTACGATTCTATAATCTCAGCACTCAGGAGGCTGAAGCAAGAGGATTGCTCTGAGTTTGAGGCCAGCCTGGGCTACTTGGTGAATTCAAGGCTAGTTTTAATTATATTGAGTCTCTCTCTCTCAAAAAACCAAGCCAAAACTAAAACAAGAAAGAGAAAGTCACCATGCAAACTTCTGCCCCAATATTTCTTCCTAGGTCTTTCTTTACCCAAAGATAACCTCTACCAAGGAATCCTACAAGCTACTCAGAAAAGACCCAGGTGGGTGCCCTCATTTCTCAATGTCCTATAACAACAAAATCCTAAGCCTCTTTCTTTTTTTTTTTTTTTTCTAAGCCTCTTTCTTTCATTTATTACTATGGCCAGCTCAGCCTGCCCTGGGGTTGGGGCTGGCACAGCACGTGGAACCAGGGATTGGGGATGGAACTGCAGTCCCTGCAGCTGCCTAAGCTTGTCTAAGCAGGCGCTTTAGATCGCTGAGCCATCTCACCAGTCCCTAAGCCTGTTTAAAATTTTTAAGAAAAGATATCTTTAGGATAATTTGTATTATGTACATTTTCTTATTTAGGTTGAATGGGTCCATAAGCATAAGTTTTACAACTATTCTTAAGCAGCATTTTTTTTTTAGCATTTTCTTTTTTTTTTTAATTTTATTTATTTATTTATTTATTCATTCATTCTTTCTTTCTTTCTTTCTTTCTTGTTTCAGAACCTTTATTTATTTATTCACTCATTTTTATGGCTGGCTCAGCCTGCCCTGAGGGCAGGGCTGGCGCAGCATGTGGTGCTGGGGACTGAACCGCAGTCCCTGAAGCCGCCCAAGCTTTCCCAAGCAGGCGCTTTAGACCACTGAGCCAATCCCACCAGGCCCAGCATTTTCTTAAGTAGGCAAACATTCCTCTAATCTTCACAGTTAAAGTAACTTTTAGCAAATTACCTTATTTTTTTTCAATGCTTTATTTATTGCATACAGGGTCTCACTACACAGTTCAGACTTGTATTGATCCTACTGTCTCAGCCTCCCCAGTGTTGGGATTACAGGTATGCTGGGGCAGCATAGCATGTGGGTACCAAGGATCAAACCTGGATCCTTGCACTTGCTAGGCAGGCAGTAGACCACTGAGCCATCTCCCCAGCACTACAATTTTATTCTTAATTTGTTTTCTCGGGCCAGGAAGACAGCTCAGAGCATTAAGCACCTGCCTGGCAAGTGCAAGATCCTGAGTTCAATTCCCAGTGTGTGTGTGGGGGAGGGGGGGATTTTTATTTTTTCTATAGTTTTCCAATAAATACCAAGTATAATTCATGAGATACAACAATACCAAAGGACAGTGGGAACATGGTTTACACTATTAAAATAGCATAAAAGGTAAGATGCCATGTGCATGTAATTACAGCACCCTTAGAGAAAGCCAAGAGAATGGCAATTTGAGCCATGCCTGGACAAAATCTAAAAAGGTTTGTAGATACAGCTCAGTGCAAGCTCTGGGTTCAATTCCCAGTAGATGAGCATATATGAAATAACTGATTCAAAACATATAGTCTATGAAGTCCCACATTAGCCTGGGAAAACAAGCTTTAGTTTTGGCTCAATTACAAACATTCTGCATTTTAATTTTTAACTTTTTAAAAATTGTCTTTTTGAGACAGGGCTTCACATGGCAGTTTTAAGCTGGCCTTGAATTGGATATGCAGCCCACGGTGGCCTCAAACTGGAAGCAATCCTTCTGCCTCAGCGCTTTTCAGTGCTGGGAATAGAAGTGTAGACCACTTGGCCCTAATTTTAAGTTTTGGCAAGTTCTTCTTAACAAATACTTGCCACTTTTCATCATGTTTTAAAGGCAAACTGAAAACAAAATGCAACAAATTATACAAATGAACAAGTACATAATTAAAATTACTTCTATTCCCAAACCTGATTTTCCATGTCTATGTCATTTATTTTGTACAGTTTTATTATGGAGGTGGGGCAGCAGGTACATTTTGTTGAGTTTGAAGAGAGAATGTTACAAAAAAGACACAGGGGCGGGGGAGATAGCTCCTGCCTGGCAAGTGCAAGGTCCTGAGTTTGAACCCCCAGTCCCGCCAAAAGCAAACAACCAAAACAACTATATGGGCTGGTGAGATGGCTCAGCGGTCTAAAGCACCTGCTTAGGAAAGCATAGGCATCAACAGGGACCGAGGTTCAATCCCCCGCACCACATGCTGTGCCAGCCCCACCCCCAGGGCAGGCTGAGCTGGCCATAATAAAATTAAAAGAACAGCTACAAAATTGAGATTACATACAGTGGACAACAACTCTGCTTAACACCAGCATGTTTTAATTTCCTAACATATATTAATGTAAAACAGCTACCCTCTGTTGAAATATATCAATCCAGCCAGGCATGGTGAGACATGCCTGTAAACCCAGTACTCTAGAAGGCTGAAGCAGGAGGATCACAAATTCATGCTCATCCTGAGTTATTTATTTATTTGTTTGCTTGTTTTTTATTTATTTGAGACAGGGTCTCGCTAGGCAGTTCAGGCTGGCCTTGACCTCACTTTTGTAGCCCAGGCTGGTCTCGAACTCACACCAATCCTCCTGCCTCAGCCTCCCAAGTGCTGGGATTACAGGTGTGCGCCACCACACCCGGCTCTGAGTAATTTAGTAAAGAGCCTAATTCAAAACTTTAAAAAGTCAATCAAGACCTTTCAAAATTTCCTAAGGAATCTCAGTTGATACATCAATTGTACCAAGGTACTATAATAAAGTGCTTAAACATCTGAGGACAAACTAAAACTAGAATTCAACAGAGAAAGCTTTTTAATCACACAAGATTTAAGGACTGAGTAAATTTTTTTTTTTTTTTCGGGACTGGGGTTCAAACTCAGAACCTTGCACTTGCCAAGGCAGGCACTTGTGCCACTGAGCTATCTCTCCAGCACCTGAGTAAATTTATTTATTTGTTTGTTTGCGGGACCGGGGATTGAACTCAGGTCACTACATTTGCCAGGCAAGTGCTTAATTCTACTGAGCTATCTCCCCAGCCCCTCACCCGAGTAAATTTAAATGTGCCTTGTTTTAACTTTTCCCGCCTATGAGGGAAAGAAAACCTACCTAGTTGATGTGGACTGAAAATATGAAGACGTATGTAAATGTTTATTTAATGCTGAACTCAGGGATACAGGAAGTAAGCTACTAAAGAGTAGTTACATTAGGCACAGATATTTATAAACCACCTACAGTGAGTGACCCAGGATTCAATTACATCAACCCTCACATTTCAGCGTATGAGCAAACTACCGGTCAAGAATAAATTCATTCTGCCTCTATTGGCGCTTTATATCTAATTGTACAATCCCAGGGGCTGAAATCCCTTTCCTTAGCCCTACAGCGTCAGGTACTAAGTGGTGTATGAAGTTAGTTAGCAAAGGGACATTTCAAAGTGGGAGGGAAATCCAAGGATGGCCAAAATCCGCATAAACAGGCCGTAGAGCCGAATTCGGGAGTTTGTCACGTCACTTGAAATTTGGGGGAAATTAAGTTTCATTCCCTTTGAGATCTCTGAGCACATAAAACCTGGCTACCACTGAAAAGGGCTGGGAAGAATCCAAGCTTGACAGTAGAAAAATTAGACAGTGCGAAAATTGTGACTTTTCTGCTCAACTCGTGGGTCTGCCTGGATAGGGTCCAGACCCGGAACCCTGCTGTAAGTTTGGGGGCGCAGCGAGGCTAGGCGCGGGGAGGGGGGGGTGAGTGCACGTCCCCCCGCCCGCTTGGGCGGCGTAGAGGCGCGAGCAGCTCAGCCAGCCTTGCAGAGGGAGCTCTCGGCAACTCTGGGGTCCCTTTGCTCGCAGCCGCAGCAGCGCCGCCTGCGCCACTCGGCGGAGACGGAGACCAGCGGCAGCGACGCGCGGACTGGGAGCAACTGCCGAGTAGCTGAGTGGCTGGGGAAGCACACAGGGCGGCCGGGTAGGTTCCGGGACCGAGCGGGCTGGAGGATGGGCAAAGCGAAACGCGTCCTCTGGGGTCCGACACCCACAGGACACAGAGACCCGACTGCGCGCGCGGTGGCACAGGGTCCACATCCCTGTGCGAGCCAAGCGCGGAAGCCAGGGCGCGGAGGTCAAGTCGCAACCCGGGCCACTCGCCACGAGAGGAACCGAGGACAGAGGGAGGGCCGCGGCCGGGCGATCAGCCGAGCCAAGAGCCGGCCTCGAGGGCACAGACAAAGGAAGGAAAATGGAGTCTCCGGGAGCGCGGGCCTCTGTCGCCTCCGCCACCGCTACCCGAGGCCTAGCATGCAACCAGAAGGCCTTAGAGAGCGGGCGCGGGAGGGGGGGACGGCCGGGCCGCGGCGGCGACGGGCAATGGCGGCGGCCGCGCCGCAGCAGGGACGGTAGAGGGAGACAAACACCCCCCGGCGGCGGCGCTGGCGCCGGGCAGCCAGCGCCGACCGGAGCGGCCCCATCGTGACACCTAGAGGCGGCCCGCGAAACCTCCACCCCGGGCCCCCTTACCTCCGCGCCACACCCCCCGCGGCGCCCGTTCCGCCGCCGCTCCACCGCTCTGGCCACCCGGCGTCCCCGGCCAGCTCCGCGCGCCCGCACCGACTACAGCTGCCGCCGCTACCGCCAAAGAAGCAGCTCCGCGCACGGTTTAATCGCTCCACAGGCTCGGACACAAAATGGCGGCGATGCGGTGCAGTGCGCCTGCGTCGGCGCTGCCGGGGCCGCGGCTGCTGATAAGGGAAGGGACGGGTGGGGGGGGCAGCCAGGCGGCGAGTAGAGGGCGGGGGAGGAAAGGTGAAGGGAGGGGTTGGCGCAGGGCAGCATGGGAGGCTGCCCCAGGCGCCAACTTTCAAAAGCGGGCGCGATGGCGTCATGGGACGCGCTGCGAGTCGCGTAGTCACGCCGTACACGCCTTCCCTTGTCGCGCGTGGGCTCTATCGGCCCGTGGCGTCCGGGGTTTCTGTGGGTGGGGCTTTCGGGGCGGAGGCTGCTACCTTTGGGAGTCCCCGAATTCTGTTCTATCCCCAGCTACCCAGCCACTCGCTCAGGTCTATTCAATCTGTAAAGGTTTGGGGGAATAGGGGTGGCTAGAGGAAGTCGCGCGGTGCCCCGCGTGGAGCTGCTCCTGGGCCCGGCTCCGCCCATTCTCCGCCCCCTGCTGGGCCCGACCCGCCCTCCAAACTCGGCCGGCACTTTAAGGCCCTGCGGGTTCCCGCGCCCGCCCAGTTCCCTAAACACTGGCGCGGAAGAGCGGCAGTGAGGAGAGTTGTCCTCGTCTAATAATTTTGGATGGTCTCTCTAGAAGATGGCTTCCTAAAAAGCGGGTGAGAAAACTTATTCTCCACTCCCTTGCTTTAAATATCGCGGATAAGAAATACACCCGGCGTCAAGGAAATGGCTTCAGTTCTATTCAGATGATTTCTCTGTTGTGAAAGTGCAGGCGCAGTGTTGACAGTCACAGCTGTCCCTGCCCAAGGCATCAGAATCTAGCTTTTAACAAATGTAAAACCTGGGCCCGGCGGGATGGATCAGTGGTCTAAAGCGCCTGCTTGGGAAAGCTTGGGCGGCTTTAGGGACCGCGGTTCGATCCCCAGAACCACATGCTGTGTCAGCCCTGCCCTTGGGGCGGGCTGAGCCGGCCATAAAAATGAGTGAATAAGCAAATAAAGGTTCTGAAACAAGAAAAATAAATAAATAAATAAATAAATAAATAAATAAAATAAAAAAATGTAAAACCTCCAGATTTTTAGATGTTGAATCACACACAGATACACCCATACACACTGTACTGGAGGATTGAACCAGTGGCCTTGCACACTAGACAAACAAGGACATTGCCAAACCCCAAACCCTAAATCAGATGTTTTTAAACTTAATGAGCTTATTCCACTGCAGATTTGGGATGTTGGCTTATGACCCTTGATTTTAAGGAAAAAGATTCCAAGACCAAGTCTTTGTGCGCTCCAGTTAAGGAAGCTGAGAGGAAGCGAAGGAAACCTAAATTATTGAATTATGGAATCAAATGGCAAAGAAGGTTTCAGCTGGGAGTAAGGACATCAGCAGTCTTGTGCGGGCTACATGAAGAAGGATGTGAGGTCACGGGAGGAGGAAAGTTCTGGTTTTGTTTGTTGTAGTAGTGCATGGGATGGAACCCAAGACTTTGCATATGCTAGGAAAGAACTACCACTAAGCTACATCTCCAGCCTAGGAGAGATGTTTTCAAGATAGTTGTGCTCATTAACATGTTTATGTGCCTTTAGGAGTAATACAGTGGGGATGAAAGGTGGAAGATACAGGAGAGAAACGCATTATTTAACCCACAGAAGAGTGAAACCCATGGGAGGATTAAGGAAACAGGAGAGATTGACCTTAGGTAGAAACAAGGATATTTCCACTGATAGTAGGGGTAACAAAAGTGAAGGTAAAAGTAAATGTAGAGGAGAGAGTAGGACCTTAGTAGCACTCCCTTGGTATCGTCAGGTGTATGTTTAAGTTTTGTTGTCATTAGTTTATAAAGTTAGAACAGATGGCCCAATATTTGAATTTTTTTCAGCAACGTTCAGCTGCTTAGGTATACACATAAAGAAAAGGAAAAGTTTGATTTCTCAACACAAGGATCTAGGTTTTCTCATTCCTAAACCGGTAACTAGCCTTAGATTAGCTACTGTTGGGGCTGGGGAGATAGCTCCGAGGCACAAGTGCCTGCTGGGCAAGTGCAAGGTCGTGAGTTCGAACCCCGGTCCCAAAAAAA
>PVJA010025033.1:0-31194 GCA_004027025.1 Myocastor coypus
TTTTTTTTTTTTTTTTAAGACTGCAGGTACTATATACTTTGCTATAGTAAGATAGCTATGTTCATAATTATATTTTTTGTTACTGTTGGACTTTTTTATTGACATCTGTGCTGTGCTAGTAATATACAATTAGTAAGTATTCTACCTTTTTAGATTTCCTCTACTGATAGAGTTTTTATCTCTGTATAGCTATCACAGCATTGAATTGAACTTATTTTGCATTGTGAAATTCTTGACTTAAAAAGTTAGTATATAATGTATCCAAAAAACAATATTTTCTCTGGAGTTGAGAATTACACAAATATTACCTCAATCATATGCACACTGGCATCACATAGTTTCTCAGCTGTTTCTGCATTGTTAATATTAAGTATTTGTCTCATAAAGGTCTAATTATAAAAGAAAATGAAAAATAGTAAAAAAAAATAAATAAAAATATTTTCTCTTTTACAAAAGCCATGTTTATCTCCTAGTGTGTCCAGAAAGGCTGACTGATGGGTAAACTGAACTAAGTTTAAGTTTTAGGAGCAAAAACCATAACCACGGTGGTAGTAAGGTTAACTGAGAGTGTAAAATAAAATGTCTTACTGTGCCAAAGACTTGATGCTGGCAAATTAGTAGTAGATTGAAGATTTAAAAGTACTGAAGCAGCAGCATGGAAGAGAGAGAAAAAGATAACAATACAGATAAGTATAGATGAAATTTGACAATTTGTTGAGTAATTTTGCGAGGGAGTCCCAGATGTTTTCTTTGACTAGTCAGTCACTTTTTACCTGATTTATTATTTAGGAGAATGTTTGATTTAATGGAAAATTCATTGCAATAACATACAAAATTAAGTTTGGGAATTGATGTTCAGGTTGATACCTGTAATAAGAGTTTGAAAAAATATGAGGCCTAACATATGTATTTAGAAGTTTCAATTGAAATATTTAAAGCAAAAATAAATAAATAAATAAATAACCCAAACAACTAGATGGTTACAGAAAAAGCAGAAAAATGTTGCTGTAGAAACCACACTTTAGTTAGGAGACACCATGGCTGTGCTTTGTACTTACCCTGCTTAATGTTTCAATCAGTTATTTGATAGCCACCAAAATGCATTGAGTGTTCTCAGCTCCTCTGCGTCTCCATCTGCGCCGGCCTGTGCACGCCTCCCATCTCAGCTCTCACACACACGTGCTGCCACTGCTGGTGCAAACCATTTCTACGCACTTGGTTCAAAAACAAGCAAATTATGTGATCCTTATTTTTACTAGACCTAAATCTGACACTGAAGGTAAAGAAGAAAATGAATAAAAATAAAGAATGAGGCAAAAACTGAAACACATAAAGATATAATCTACTGTCATCCTAGCTAACTAGAAGAAGAAGAAACTAATGAAAAGAAATGATTCTTGGCTTTGAGAACTGTGGTCCAGTTAACAGGGCTCCCTCAGCAAACTCTCTGGAAGAAAACCTTACATAGTGCCCCAGCAACTGTGCTGATTTTTTTTTTTTTATCTTATCTGAAAGTCTGTGTGGCTTAAGAAGTAAACAGAGAAAACTGAGATGGTAAAAATCTAGAAAGGACTGGACACTGACTGCCTGGATCAGACTTGTGTGGTCTCCATGACCAATGACTCTAGGCTGGGTGATTAAGGCTTGTGTTTATTTCTCACAGTTCTGAGGGCAGAACGTCCAAAGATCAAGGTGTGGCTCCTTGCACTGTTTGGCTCATGACAGCACAAGAAAGAAGGCGTCACCTCCATGGCTTAATCAACCCCACCTCCATGGCTTAATCAACCCCACCTCCCAAGCAAGTCCCCTTTTAGACTCACCACCTTTCTACTTAGGATGTAAACAGGAATTTTGCATTAGCAATATCTATCTATCTATCTATCTATCTATCATTTATCTATCCATGGCAGTATCCTACGTGCTTGCTTTCTTGCCCTCATCAGTGGCAATGTTTAAAAGCAAGTCTTGGAAGTGTTGTATTGCTTTATTCTTTAAACAAATCTTGCACATTTATATCATGTAATCTGAACAACTAATTTGAAGACAGCATCATGTAATATAGCAACCATTGTTGAATTCCTATTACTTTGCTTAGTAAAATCTAATACTGTTTCTAAGACTTTGTTTCCCTATCACTATGTTGCATTCTTAAAAAACAAACAAACAAACATGATTTTTGGTGTTGTTTATGCTTCATTAAATGACTGTTATTCTGTGTTATTTTACTATATCGTCTCTTTTATAAAGAATAAAGACTGTTTAAGGTAAAAAAATTAATCTTAACTACTTCGTGTTTCAAATAAGAAAAATTTTTATGAAATTAAAGGGGAAATTTCAAATTATAGTATAAATGCATTACGAATGTATGTGTGCTGATGTGACAAAAATATATTTTTGCATTTTTGTTCAACAAGTTTGTTTAGGCCAAAGTGCATAAAGTATAGAATGCTCATGAATCTTTCCACCTCAAATTTCTAACAGAAAGAACGAGAGAGAGGTTCCAATTTAGCCTTCATGTTCCGGCTCCCTTTCGCTGCCGGAAGAGTGTTTAGCATAAGCATGCTGGATACACTTCTATACCAGGTAGGCAATACTAATTTTTCTCTGAAAAATGTTTACTCCATATTTAATTTATATTTTATTTAATAAGAAATACTAATGTTTCAGTGATTGATTTAACTCCAGAAGTAATTCAATATTTCATATTTTTAATAACAAAAACATTCCTGAGATATAGCCTATAAAATGTTGTTTAAAAAAAACTTATACAGGACCTGGCAGGATGGCTAAGTGGTCTAAAGAACCTGCTTAGAAAAGCTTAGGCAGCTTCAGGGACTGGGGTTCGATCCTGGGCACCACATGCTGTGCCAGCCCTGCCCTCAGGGCAGGCTAAGCCAGCCATAAAAAATAAATAAACAAATAAACAAAAGTTCTGAAACAAGAAAAAAAAAATAAAATTATTAAAAAAAAAAACCTTATACATATTATTTTAGGCTTTTATTGAGTGCAGTGTCCTATGGTTGTTACTGTGACATTTTTCATGTTATCCCAAGAATATGTTGTTTTATAAAAAACGTTAAAGAAAAAGTAAGCCGGGCGTGGTGGCGCACGCCTGTTATCCCAGCACTTGGGAGGCTGAGGCAGGAGGATTGGTGTGAGTTCGAGACCATCCTGGGCTACAAAAGTGAGCTCAAGGCCAGCCTGAACTGCATAGTGAGACACTGTCTCAAAAAGACAAAAGAAAAAAGAAAGAAAGAAAGAAAGAAAGAAAAAATAAAAATAATGAAAAATCATACACCTTTTAGTATATCATTTACTTAGATTTGAAATAAGTTACCAAGTCAATGTAAATAGACTAATAAACTAAGGACATTTTGGCATCTTATAATTATGCTTAATTTAGTAAAACATTAAAAAGCCCCGCAACAATGAACTATTAAGCTTTTTCCCAAATGCCAAATTAACATTACCCTATTATCATAACTAAAAGACACATGGGACTGTTCATTCACACAAATATAATCTTGTATTTCTTTCTGCCAATAACTGAAGAGTAGTAATATTTTACAGTCTTTGATGGAAGTACTTAATCTCTAAATATTTCTGTTAAAATAATAAAAGATGTCCAGAGGGCTTTAAATCCTTTTATAACAATCGTCCCAAATTAAGTAGTTGAGCATTTTTATGGTTTCTACTTTTTTCATTATGTATTTATATTCCTTTACAATTACTTGACTAAATAAACTAATCCAAAGATAGTCCAAGCTATTCTGTGGGCTTCTGGGCTAATTTTGCCTGTGAGTAAGCCTCCAGCAATGTCAGGAACCATCTGCCTGTGCCAGATGAGCACCAGAGAAAACACAACAAAGGAGAATAAATACGCTTGTTTTTGCTAAAGTTTGTGGGCTCATTATCTGAGGACTCCAGGAGGCAGAACCGGGCCCCCAACACCATTACCACACACACATGCCTCTGGTATCATCAAGTCAGAAAACTTGTGCAGTAGAATTTTACTTCATTATCATTTTTCCATCATAGGTCATGTTATAAACAAACACAGTAACTTAGCTGCTTTTTAAGCTTTTAAGAGCATTTTAAGCTCTTACAGATAAAACTATGACTTTTAAAGTTTTTGAATAATAACGGAGTAAGCATTATATTTTTTTCCTTCCAATCTAATACATACCTGTATGTTTGTGTATGCAAATATAGAACTGAAAAACCTTACAATATGAAATGCTTATAACTTTCTATGTTATTTTAAATTAGTGAAGTATATTTGATTTCATTTAAAAAATTGCAGGCTACAACTTTTAACTTCCTTGTGTGCCTTGTTTAAAAGACATTTAAATAGAGAATTTAAAATATAGCAAGCTGGGCCAGCAAGATAGCTTAGCAGTCTAAAGTGCCTGCTTAGGCAAGCTTAGGCAACCATAGGGACCACTGTTTGATCCCTGCCACCACATGCTGTGCCAGCCCCATCCCCAGGACTGGTTGAACCTGACATACATACATACATACATACATACATACAGGCATGCATACATACATACATACATGCATGCATGCATACATAAATGAGATGGAGAGATAGCTCTGTGGTGCAAGCACCTGCCTGGCAAGTGAAAGGTTCAAACTCTGATCCCACAAAAAAAGAAAAAAAAAGAAAATACAGTAAACTTTAGAAAAAAATTTCTTTTCAGAGGGTTACTTGCAAGGTTATTAATGGCTTTTGTACTCTTGGAAGTGATTTTAAGTCATTCTTCCAGTAACTTCATACTGATAAAATAGTCTGTATCTCTTATAAAGAAGGCTACACTTTTCAAAAGTATCTAGTAGGCAAGATAGTTCATCATGTTAGTCAAATATGATGATTTAAAATTAAAAAGCTCCATTTTTATGAATAAGTTTGTGAAAGTACATATGTGATAAGTAATGATAAAAATAGTTCAGATCTTTTCTAGTATAGAATTAATTAATTATTTATTTTTGGGGTACTGAGAGTCGGATTCAGGACCTTGTGGTCACCGGCAGCTACTATGTTGCTGAGCTGTCCCCAGCCCTAACAGCATAAAATTTAATTCCAAGAAAAAATTCCTTTAGAAATTTAGCTTTCTTTCTTTATTATTTTTATTTGCCTTTTGTTTTTGTTACTAAAACATTTAAACTATTTTTTATCATCAAAAGCATTTTTAATGTACATATAAAATTTAAGTGTATTGAGATATGCTAATTAACTCTCATTTCTTAGATTTCCTTATAAACAGCTTCATTATACATGTTTAATAATTGGCAAGTTATACTTCTATTGCCCTGCTTACCAAAACCTAATGGCATGTTACTACAAGTAACCGTTTAGAAGTAGTTAGATGTTCACATTTATAACTATTCTGGAGATTCCATACATATGTAAATATGCTTGAAATTCTGTATGTTTGACGTCCATTATTTGCTTATGTTGCAGTCATTTGTGAAGGATTATATGATTTCTATCACAAGACTTCTTTTGGGACTGGACACGATACCAGGATCAGGGTTTCTATGTTCTGTAAGTTACTAATTCTTGGGTAGAAGAGTATTCTGACCCAAGGTCCTGAAAATGTATCTACCATGCGCTTTAGTTGATATTTCCATAATCACATAATATTTTTTCCAGTATTTGTGTAACTAGCTAATATCTGAGATTTTACAATCAGTGGAAAATTTTTCAAGCAAAATATACTACTTTAATCAATCCTCATAGCAAATAACTGTTTTGTATAAAACTCAGAACAAGTGTTCTTTTTTTCTGATTAGCAAGTTGAGACTGACAGGTTTTGACTTAGGGTGACATAATGTCCAGGAAACTATTTTCTGTAAAGGTTAATTCATTTGTTATTTTACTGTGTGTCCCAGGGTAGCCTTGATCTCCTGGAGTCAAGTGTCCTGAGTGACTCAGCATCCTAAGTTTCTGGCGCTACAGGCATGTGCCACCACACCCAGTTTAACCTCTTTGGTTTATATGAGCATACACTATGTCAAGGTGTATTGAAGGACTTCCTAATGCTTATACAAAAAACAGTGAATTCATGTAACCTATGTTAATTCTACTATACATCTCTTTCATTGTGAGTGCTACTGGGAACACTGTTTTTGTATTAGAGTGTGTTTCATGGCCTTTAATGCTTAGCAAACTGTCCACTAAACACCAGTAGCAGCATTCAATTATTACATTTCTAAATTTCGCCATATTTTTTATAATACCTTACAGTTAATTACTGTTGTCCTATTGTCTAATGATCAGGGTGAATATAATTTTATATTACCCTAAATTGAATATCTAAATGTTGATAAGCTCCCAGTATAATTTGAGACAAAAATGCAAATATTACATGGATAAGTATTCTTGAAATTTTAAAATAGGAGAAAGTTATGCATTTAAGAAGTGAAAAATGTCTATTGTTTTTATTTCTTAAATATTTATAATGCAAAAATTCTGATGAATTATAGATGAAAATCACTGAGGACGACTTATGGATCCGAACTTATGCCAGGCTTTATCAGAAACTGTGTTCTTCCACTGGAGATGTTCCCATTGGAATCTACAGAACTGAATCTCAGAAGCTTGCTACATCTGAGGTAGGGAGGTATGAAAGTAGTCATGTTTTGGGATTGACTCTAACAAATTTGGAAACTGGTTTCTGAAAGATGCCATAGAAAGTGCAAGCTGGGCGTGGTGGCGCATGCCTGTAATCCCAGCACTTGGGAGGCTGAGGCAGGAGGATCGGTGTGAGTTCAAGACCAGCCTGGGCTACAACAATGAGCTCAAGGCCAGCCTCAACTGCATAGTGAGACCCTGTCTCAAAAAGACCAAAAAAAACCAAAACAAACAAACAAACAAACAAACAAAAAAACAAAAGTGCAAATAGTGCTACTTAATGAATACATAGAATTAATATTTGAAAACTGAAAACTTCTTTATTGTCCATGAAACTATGTTAGAATTTTACAAAACGTTATTGGTTAAAGGGCCACAGTAGAGCTAGCAGACTTTGGTCTTCGCAAGCTTTTTGTAGATTTAGCCTTAGTCATTTTTAGAGTATCACCAACCACCAAATGAATTCTAAATAATCTTGAGGTTCTGCTATAAAAACAGTTTTCTCTCTCTTTTTATGAGCAGAATAGATTTATGGGGGGGACCCTCCTGTTTGAGAGAGGAACAGGTGGGGACTCCCAGGGGGGTGATCCCCCTGAATGTATGAATGTAACCTAGACTTTTAATTCATTCACCAATTGTATGCATAGTTTGATGAAGTCAAAGCAAATAAGAATTACTAATGATAAAATGAATAATTCTCAACCTCTGTAGACAAGTATAAACCAAGAAAAAAATGACAGCGTCATACCCAGCCTTCCAGAGGAACTCACAATAATTTTAAGAGCAAAAGAGAGCCTATCAATATGGAAAAACTTGTAATAATTGCTGTTCATGTATATTCATGTTTTGGTTTGTTCATGTTATGTGTTTCATACCATTTTTATATCTTTGGCACAAAGCATCATTATTAAAATTAGCTTCTTTTATGAAATAACAGTTTTAGATAAATAAGCACTGATCACTAAGACATTTTCATTAACCATTACATTATTATGGCTAATCTGGGGAGTGCAAGTCAATCGTATGTTTTCAGGAATAAATATAATTATTTCCCTATTTCACAGGAAATCTCAACAGATTTATGTACAGAAAAATGAGCTTTGTAGAAAATATAAAGATTATAAGATAGACTTTTGGCTTTCTTGTGAAAATTTATAGTGTGGTATTTATACAAGTGGCTATTGTGGCCAGCAGGAAATAATTTAATTTTGCTTTTTTTTTTTTTTTTTTGGTGACTTTGTTTTTGCTTCTGGGATGGTAAGTAGGGTTTTGGTGTCATCTCTCTTGACAAGTTCAAGATTCTCTTTGAATAAGCTTCATGTAGCTTATACTACAAAGAGCCTTGCAGCCAGAGAAAATCAGAAGTGACTGAACTATACCTTATAATTAAATATGTAAGACAGTTTGACAGATATGCCTAATTTTTAATAATATTAAACTCCAATGTTATTTGGTGAAAGGTTAAGAGAAGAGATTTTACAACTAAGCAGTTAAACATCACCTTGATCTATTAGGGCTTATGTCATAAAATTACACATACTAAGGGACTTATAAAGAATGGAAATTTAATTCTTATAATTCTAGGGGCTGGGAAGTACAGCATGAAAGATACAGGTAATCACATGTCTGGTAAGGCCTGCTGATTCTTCAAAGGTTATCCTATTACTGAACCTTCACTGACAGAAGGAGACAGACATCTTTTTATAAAGTGACCTCTTAACCTCACATCCCTCCAAAAACCTTGCCTCCAGACGCCATTATATTGTGGATCACACGCATGAGTTTTTTTGGTTGGAAACATAAACATTCCGTTTACATGAACTACTTTTGATTTATCAATGATGAATACAAACATGTCCATGCAGAATTTTGTTATACTCATATTTAATTTTAGTGAGTTTGAATATAGTGAATTCTGTCCTCATTCACTCAAAGTTCATGTCAGTCATTTAATATTGTTAAGATTGTGTTGTGCTTGTAGAAACTATAGATATCAGGAGAATGGTAGTTGAATACCTACTTTGTAATCAAAGAGTATTTAACATTACATGTAAATTAACATTTTAGGGCTGGGCGTGGTGATGCATGCCTATAATCCCCAGCACTTGCAAGGCTGAGGCAGGAGGATCCATGCAAGTTCGAGACCAACCTGGACTGCCAAAGTGAGCCCAAGGCCAGCCTGAATTGCATAGCGAGACCCTGTCTCAAAAAGACCAAAAGAAAAAGCAAAAACAAAAACAAAAAAGGCCTATTGGTGCTCTACTTATCATGAGAATGATCTCCCAAGTAAAATGCTCATACATCTTCAAATCTTGAGCTTACTGAAAAAAACAGACTGGGAAATTGAAAAGGAGCTACATTACATATAATGCTTTTTCTTTTCTGCACTTGACTCAATTCATCATTTGACAAGAATATTCTTAAAATTTTATGTCTTAACTATTAAAAAACTAAGCCACAATAACGATGAAAATGTAGAACCATTACACATTTCTCCACCAAAAATATGGAAGTTTTTATTCCTTTTTTTTTTTTTGGTGCCGAGGACCGAACCCAGGGCTTCCAGCTTGCTAGGCAAGCATTCTACCGCTGAGCCAAATCCCCAGCCCCTCCACCAAAATACAAAGGCAGGGAAATTCATATAATTCTAGGTTGAACATTCACTGCTACAGTTTAGCCTGAATTCTGTTTTATATTCTTGGCAAGTAGAACAAAAACAACAGTAACTTAGACAGTAACTATTTTCTAATGTGTAAGTGTGACCTATAAAATACCTGTTCTTGGTCACTTATTAAGTAATAAATATAGGAGAATTATAGCTATGATGAACAGTATTGACCATCAATCCTAGATTTGAAAGATGCAAAAGTACCATTGAAAATTCCATAGGTAAATATTCTAGTTTGAAAACAACAACGAAAAAATATACACAAACAAGAAAGGGAAGAAAAATCAAATGTTAACCCAGCAAAGATACTGTAGTTTATGTGAAGATAGAAATATTCTATTCATTCTGGTTATTTAAAAATGAAGTGAGAATGAAATGAAGTCAATAAAATGACGGATGAGCACATATATGCCCCCACATCTCTTACACATCAGGTAAACCCAAGTTTTGAAATTCAAGTAACGTACCATCACCCCACTGCCAATTTTGTTACTTAAATTAACCACAAACACCAGAATTTAGATGATGGAAACTTCATTTCATAATTAGACCATAGGAGTCAGATATACTTTTGTTTAGGAATCTGTCAGATGTCCTTTGTCCTCTATAGCTCCAAACCTGTCTGCTGTCACTTTAAATATTGAGAGTTCATTCCAACGGGTTTGTGTATGGACTGGGAGACAATGACACAGTTGACAGATGCAGCGTCACTCGATTCTGAGAGCGAAATGCATACTTTATCCATTGGAACAGATGAAAATTCCCTAGAAAATCCCTTGAAAATCTCTCCAAACCAAGGAGTCTTAAAAATAGACATGGGAGGTTATGTAAGCCCTGAATCCTCTAACTTTTTAATCTAGGTAGTCTAATATACAGCCCCATATATGAAAGCATGTAATCTAACCCTATAAAAATATTTGTTTTTCCAATAATTATTTAAAAGATTAATGTAAGGGTTTATAGGATCCCCCAAACTCTAATTTCCTAGTAAGTCCACAATGCAGATCTCTCTCACAACTCTAAACTTATTAGTTCCTTATTTTAATTATGAAGACAACTGAAACTTTGCTGCTATCTTAGGAAAGCTTCTAATATAAAATACAGATATTAAACTTAAATATTAGGAATAAACTTGTAGGAAAGATAACTTTCGGGAGAAACTTTTAAAACACTTCCACATCCGCATTCACATCCATTTCTAGCTATTTTCCATATATTTATTTAAGTAAACTAATATTATTGTGAACAATAGT
The DNA here is from genome assembly GCA_004027025.1 of Myocastor coypus. NCBI lineage: Eukaryota > Metazoa > Chordata > Mammalia > Rodentia > Myocastoridae > Myocastor > Myocastor coypus. The sequence continues at coordinate 10,559 of PVJA010025033.1, forward strand.
TTGAAATTAGAAGCCCCTAATAACTTTTAATTTGTGAACAGATAGAAAAAAACTGTAAACATACTTATAAAGAAATATAGTACTTAGCAGCAGTAGTGAACTGCTTATATGTGCTGTAAATCAGATGAACCTGAAAAACATTGTACCAAAGGAAAGACACAAGAGACCACATATCAAATGATTTAATTAATAAGGAACAGCTATGTAGAGATCAGTAGTAAATTGGTGATCGTATAAAGCAAAAGGCAGCTGGGGAAATGAAGATTAAAAGATAATGGCCTTGTGAAAGTTATCTGGATGAACAGGATAATCTCAAACTGATTTACAGTGATGGCTTGTACAATTTCTTAGGATGGCTAAACTAACGTCAAATGTAACACCTGGAATGGGTAAATTATATATCATATATATTTCGGTCAGGGTATATAATAAACTATAATTCATATTATTGAATGTGTTAGTACAAGGATGAAAAATTGGCAGGAAAATGTATTTTAACATAATGTTAATAACAAGAAAGTAGTATTAAATATATAATAGAAGAAATGAAATAACTTCTTACATAAAGATGAGAAAATTGAAGATTAAGTAGAACAAGAATTTATTTATTTATTTATTTAGTCTTTTTGAGACAGGGTCTTGTTATGCAGTTCAGGCTGGCCTTGAGCTCGCTTTTGTAGCCCAGGCTGGTCTCAAACTCACACCGATCCTCCTGTCTCAGCCTCCCAAGCGCTGGGATGACAGGTGTAAGCCACCACACCCTGCTCTAGAACAAGAATTTAACTCAGAAAAATTATACAGCCCACTTTGAGGATTTAATATCTCAATCAGAACCTTTCCAGAAAGAGGAAATGAAACATACTTGAAGAAACAATCACTGTGACTCCAGAATAGCTTCAAAATAGTTTGAGTGTTAGTTACTTTCTTTTCACTGGAACAACAGGCCTGACAGATTCCACACCCACAAGTTAAGGGAGGAGAGGTTTTGACCCACTGTTCCTAAAGATTTCAGTCAAGCAAGGACAGCATGGTAGATGGGAAAGCACTCAGGCAGACAGGAAGCACTCAGGTTCAGGTAGAGACCAAGGAGAAAACGTGAAGGGAAGAGAAGGGAAGAACAGGGAAGGGAGATTACACCCTCTTCCGGGCCACGCCCCCAAAGAACTGCCTCCTAACAGCAGGTCCCCTATAAGCTCTGTATTCCAATCATTTCCCTATGTCTCTCATAAATGAAGGTTTGTGAAGCACACGAAGATATCAACCACCATTGCTTACAAATAGAAGCATCACCAACCTATACAGTCCCTATCGCAGTGAATTAAAATAGACTCATATAAAGTTGGGTGTGGTGGATCATGCCTCTAATCTCTACTCAGGAAGCTGAGGCAGGAGAATTCTTACAAGTTCAAGAATGCATACCTGAATGAACGAATGAATGAATGAATGAACAGACTCATAGCATGATTAAATTTCAGAACATTGAAGGAATGGAGATGATCCTTAAAGCTTCCACAAAATGAGGCCACAGACTGTGGAGACAGGTCATACACAAAGTTAGTCTCTGGGGTTTTCAATAGCAATATTACTGTAAGCAAAAATAAAATAGAGAAATACCATCCTGATTTAAGAAGAGTTTTAGGTAAGATTCTGTGCTCAGCCAAAACTATTAAAGCTATTTAAGACTATAAGATGTTATATTTCTAATATCAGTGGTGTCTTGGTTACTCTTCTCTCGTTGCTGGGACAAATGCCTGACACCCAAAATGAAGGAAGGAAAGGTTTATTTAGCTCACAGTTACTGGAGGTTTCAGCCCATACTTGGCTGGATCCAAGGCAGAGGCACATGGCAGAGGCCAGCAGTCCATGGCAGTAGAACAGCAACAATATGAGGACAGAGGCAATTGACCCACCAAGGCAGCAGAGAGCATCAGAGAGTCTGTCTCTCTGCCTCTATATGTTATATGCAGGCTCTCCACCTCAGCCTATCAGCCTTAGGCTACACGCATAATCCCAGAAGTACTCAGACCCATAATCTCATCAGTACTAAAATACATAATCCCAGTGATTCATGAGTGAAGTCAACTCTAGAAGTCCCACCCCACGATATCATGAGATTTTGTGTGGGACAACTAGACATAAACCATAACAAATGGTCTAGTTGCCAGATAGCAAAGAAGAAAATTTATCCAAATACAAACAGAATAAAGTGGAAGTGCTTGCAGTGGCTGGAAAATCAGCACGTGGAAGTCAGGGTCTGGAGAAATCTCTTTATGTACAGTCATGTATGTGTATGCTGGATAGAACTTCACTACTCTGTATGTTTCCATGTAAAGAATTTTTTTTAAAACATTAGATTCTCTTGCTTTGAAAAAAAAAAAAAAACAACAAGTACAAGAAGCATAATGACTGAGGCTCCTTATAGGAAATAAAAGGAACTATGTATACTATAGATCTTTACTCACAGTTCTTAAATCCAAGTAAAATGTGACTAAACTCATGTGGTCTTAACTTAATCTGAACTTTAATGAAGTTGTGCTTACATATTCAATTTGTAGAGAACATTAATACTCATTTTCTTGCAATGACATAAATGTTTTCATTCTAAAATCCTACTCTGTCCACACTGGGGGTGTTGTCTACACTATAGCATGAGAAGTAACATTTTCCTTTTAAAAATAGAAAAATTTTGACTGAATAAATAAATACACTTCTTTTTTTATATAAGGAAAAGTAAATCTTCATTGACCTCCTATTTTCCAGTATACCAAAAAATTTCATTTGCTTGACATATGCTATCATCATTGAAACTTTTATTAGAATAGGAAAAGAATATACTTTAAAGCATATTAAATTGCTAATATTTTTATAATGGAATATATTGCCCTGATTATTAATTACCTTTGTAGTCAATACATCCAGTAGGTCTCAAAATGCACATAAGGGCCAGCTACATAGCTCGAAAGACTAAAGGGCCTGCTTAGGCAGAGCATAGGGGCTGGGGTTTCAGGTCTCTTCTGGCCTCGCCTCTGGCTGAGAACGTGATTGACATTGGGCATGCTGCCATGCGCTTGTGATCCCAGTGCTTGTGGGGCTAGAAACAGGAGGATCACTGTGAGTTTGATCTACATAATGAGATGCTGTAGACCCTGTACTGAATACAGTAAAAATATGAGCATAGCGAATAATAAGTGCTTCTACTGTCTCTCCATCATTAACTCTTTACCATAAAAAGAAAGTAGCATTTTAGATATGTTATTAAAAAAACTACTTACATTTATAGAAATCTCAGTAATCAAGTCAATTTTATAAGTATTAAAATCAAAATCATTTTAATAAGGACAAAGAACAAAACTCTAGCTGTCTATTTTCTGGTATTATTCTCTCACTTATTCCACAATACTATATTGGGAATTCTGGTCTATTTCATTCCAACTTGTGCCAAATCAAAAGTTTATTATGCATTTCTTGTATTTTTAGGAATACAAGAATACAACTGACATATTCAGTTTTATTATGTATTTTTAGTTGTACTGGATAATGAGTTACACTTCAGTTACATTATACCAATACTACTGAACATTTTATTTATTCACATTTTAAAATTAGTATACTACTTCATAGAAGTATGGAATGAGATAGCATGAGTTTTGCATTGCCTTAATACTGTAATTTTATTTTTGGAACTCGAGTTCAAATTCATGATCTTTCATTTGCCAAGCAGGCACTTGTGACACAGAGCTACCTCTCCAGCCCCACTGTAATGTTGTAAGTGTATTGCAAACACCAATTTTAGGTATTATAACCATTAAGGAAACTCAGAATATTTCTTTTGACTGAATTGATGTATATGTAAGTGAAAACATCAATCTTAATATAATATCTCGAATTAAAAGTATTGGTACTAATTATTGAATTTAGTATTCCCATTTAAGAAAGAAAATTGATGAGATAAATTACACCATAGTGCTTATAGAAGCTTTATTTTCAACTTGGTGTGTTAAAATTTCTGAAAAGAATTGCAAATGAATGCTCATCTGTCTTCAATTAATTTTTATCTGCTAACTTAATTTGGAGTCTTTTTCATGTTATAAGCATAAAAACATATTAGTTAATTAGTAAATACAGAGTATTAATAGTAGATATTACCAGTAATTATGATTGAATCGAGATGATTGTGTCAATTATTTTTTTATAAATGTAGTAGCTTCATAAGCTACCACTTATTTTACTATCTTCTATCATGCCTTTTTCTAACAAACTTAAAAAGATGTTTTTCAAAAACATGAAAATAAGGGCCAGCAGTATAGCTCAGCGGTTTTAGTGCTTGCTTAGAGGAAGCGAAGGGGCCAGGGTTCGGTTCCTGGCCCCTCGTGCTGTGCCAGCCCTGCTCTAGAGAGTGCTGAGCTGGCGATACTGGGCGTGGTGGTGTGCGTCTGTAATTCCAGCCCCTTGGGAGGTACAAACAGGAGGATCACTATGACTCAGTAGTGAGACCCTAAAAAAAAATAATAAAAGACGGAAATGGACATGAAAAAACATATGAAGATAAATCTGTGGTCAACATTGAATCTAGCTTTTACCCATTTTCCAGTCTCAGTAATAAATACTCTGACCAGATGAAAAGTGTTACGGAGGGTCGTGTCGAGTTTTGTCCTTGTTGATGATAGTCTTGCCTGTGTTCTTTGGCCATGGTTTAAACATTGTTCTGTTTTTTTTTTTTTTTTTTTTTTTCCCTTCCCTTTATGTCAGTCTCGAGAAATAGCATCACAAGTAAGTACTTCCTATTTGCCTCCCTTCCGTTTAATGATGTATTATTGGAATTAAAACTATTAAAGGGGCAATAATTAATATTGAATTTATTATTCATACTTGAAAAAGAAAATTAATGAAACATATTATGCTGAAATGCTTATACAAAATTCCTTTGAAAATTAGCATATTTACAGAAATGATTACAAATTAATGTTACCACTTGTTTTTAAATCATGTTTATATGTTCCCCCAATCTGGAGTTTCATTCAGGTTATCAGCATATGAAACATACATTCCTTGAATAAATACAAAATAACGAGCACTGCAAGTTTAAAATTCAAGGCTTTGGCATTTAATTTATTAAATTCATTATTTGTATAGATATGATTGTGCTATATAAATAAGACATACCCAACTTGAAAATTTCAGAGATAACATAAACTGAATTTAAGAAATAATTGATGTTTCTAAAAAAAATCAATACTGTAAAATGAAGCCACATTAGCAGATTTTCCTGATGTATGATACTGCAAAGATAAAATTTTAAGGAGGACTTGTTGCAAGAAATGACCACACTGATGATCATTTCCACTGCTTTACTCACTTGACGAAGTTTTTAGTGTATGTTGAATGTGTACTATTTCAGATTGCTTAATGCATTTTAAGCTATTCCATGCCCTCTCTATTCATAATCAGTGGTTCTATTTGGAATATGGACACAAATCATTTACATAATGAGATGTTTTCTCTGACCAGCAGGCACTGCCTTCACGATGAGATGTTATGGGTTTAAATATTTCCTATTTGTGTTATTAGCAACACGTGGATTCAGACAATGTTCAACATGAAGGACAGTGAACACCAAATAAAAGGGAGTAAAAGGGAGGTTATTTCCCAAATTAAATAAAGAAAAAATGTGAGGTGAATTTTTCAGAGTTAAAGGCGAGTAATCTTGCGGCAGAGTCAGTAGAGGAATAGAGTTTCTGTTTCATGTTTTTTGTTTGTTTGTTTCATTTTATTTTATTTTAATTTATTTTATTTTATTTATTTTTTTGTCTTTTTGAGACAGGGTCTTGCTATGCAGTTCAGGCTGGCCTTGAGCTCACTTTCGTAGCCCAGGCTGGTCTCAAACTCACACTGATCCTCCTGCCTCAGCCTCCTGAGTGCTGGGATTACTGGCGTGCACCACCATGCCCGGTTTGTTTATTTTATTTTCAAAGAAAAAAAAAGCAATAAAATCAATGCGTAACAGTAAGAGCTGGTGAGATGGCTCAGCAGACTAAGCTCTTGCTTAGGAAAGCACAGGAATCGGGGCTTGATCCTTAGCACTGCATGCCACGCTGGTCCTGCTCCTGGGTGCACTAAGCTAGCCACCGAGACCAGGCACAGCTGTGCATGTCCATAATCTCAGAGCTGGGCAGGCTGAAAACAAGAAGATCACTATGAGTCCAAGCTACATAGTGAGACCTTGTGCCAAATACATAAATTAAGAGAAAGAAAGAGTAACAATGATTAATGCATTGTATATTGTTGTGCCCAAAGTAAGTTCTGACCTGACACTGCCTCCAAAATGGCAGGAATTTATGTTAATAAACTTGAATTTATAAAGTCAATATTCTTAGTTTATATAAATACCTTTCTTATATAATAGTCAGAGTTTATGTGTGATATTTTTCAACCTTTATCTCACACAATTTGTCTGCTCAAATGATTTTCTTTCCTTACATTATAATTATTTTTCTAATATTTTTTGGCCGTACCAATTTTTATGTTCATTGCCAATGCCAGGAAAGGATTCCTTACTATCATTTTAATTTAATGAGAACGCTATTGATACAGTGACTAAGATGAGATGACTTAAAAGCATGTAGTTAGGACTGGACTGAGCAGTTACTATGGTAACGTCAGGGGCCAGGGTTTCATACCTGGCAATACATGCCTCATTGGCCCCACCCCTGGGCACACTGAGTCAGCGATGGAGTCCAGGTGTGATGGTACACACCTGTTATACCAGCATTAGGGAGCCTGAAAATAGGAGGATCACTATGAGCTTGAGCTGTGTAGTGAGACCTTGCAAAATAATAATAATGATAATAAAATAAATAAATAAAAATAAAAGCATATGATTTATATGTACTTGATTTAAATCTATAGACACGGATTTTTGTCCACATAACACCCTTACTAAAGCTGCTTGTTAGGTGGGTTTTGGAATCTTGCAAGTGAAAAATAAATGGAAAAATTTTCAACCTCTTGCTTTTTGCATCTCTCCAATGTCTCATTTTGTAGTTCTTGATGATTATATTCATCACGGGGAGTTGATATATGTACATGTACTATTAAGTTTATCTGAGTTACCTAGGGCTTCCTAAGTGAGTAGTTATCTATAAGCAAACACATATTTATTATGTTAGGTAGATTCTTTAAGAATACGAATATTTATCTCTACTGTCTTGTGCTATTTTGTCCATTTTCAAATCAAAATGTTTTTCTACGGACTCCTTATCTATTGATTCCCAAACTCCAGAAAGGACAGAGCAATGAATACACACACACACAACACAGCACACACACATAACACAAGTGTGTATGTGTGTGTTATAAAAATGCTTGGGTCATGGAAGTGGAGGTGTTATAGACATGTAAGAACCACTACATCATGTTTACAAAACCTTATGTTTAGGTTACATGTCTGAAATATAATGTGCTGGAAATGGTACAAGAACCCTTCTTGCCTATTCAAATATGCAAGGATAGTATGTCATGTACATACACATAAATTCAAATAGAAACTATTGAGTTAGAGTACATATATGTATGCTTTTGGAAACTGATAAAAGAAAATTATACTGGACATATAATGGAGCTGACAGTGCTGTCCTGGTTTTAACTATGTAATCCACTTTATTTTTATAGGTATATTTATTTTTATAGGTATACAGTATTGTTTTTTATTAGTTTATAATTTAAATTTAGACACTAAAGCTACTTATGTGTGTAAATGCATTCTTTACATACATGTGTAAATATGTTTGATATCCATAAACCAAACCAAATGTACCTTAAAAATTTTTGGATAGAAAGCACATGTATCTTTACATGTAGTGAATGTTAGACATAAAATGACTCATTTGATATTAGAAAACCTTCTCATAGTTTCATTATAGACCAAAAATTTTGGCTGGGATAGACCTTAATGCTCATCTATCTGATCCATACTGAGTTGAAACACTGAAGTCAATCTGATATTATTAAATGAGTAAAGAAATATCTTAAGACACAAAATGGTCTATAAATGTACAATAACGATAATGTTGCTAATGATATTATGTCAGTAACTTACTATTTTAAGAAGAGAATTGCTCTATATTCAGAAGTAACATTTTTATCTTCTATAAAATAAAAGAAGACAATTTAAATTCACAAAAGAAACAACTGAAAATAATGCTAGTGGCACAAGACAAATAATATGAAATCTTGAAATATTTCACTTGTTTTCATTAAGTATTTAAAAATATGTTTGAATAAAGTGACTCAAAGAGTTGAAGATACTCGAGTACTAAACCATAAGTATTACAAATTGCTATGTAGAAAATTCATGTTTACTAACATCCTGTATAACATTGAAGGCAGTCATCTATAAAATATCCCAGCATATTATTAGTGGCACAGCTATTTGAAAGAAAAAGAAAATTATAGGAAGAACTATTTGATGATGGCCATTATCCATTCCATCTCGTGGAGGCTTCTTCCATGGTATCTTCACCATAGTCAGTTTCTTCTTTATATTTCGAATTATTTTCAACTTACTACTCCTAACATGAAAATGTAAATGTTGAAATTGGATACTTCTAAATTATGTTTACTTTTTCATGATGTATACAACATGGCTTTTCCACTCAGTACCTCCTGAATTTAATCATAGGCATCTGTCTCAACAAGGAATCATTTTTTCCCTTCCACTTAAACCTATATGAACTCTATCTTTAGGGGCCAAGGAGATAGCTCTGTGGCACAATTGCCTGACTGATAAGTGTAAGGTCATGAGTTTGAACTCTAGTCCTGCAAAAAAAAAAAAAAAACCCTCTATATTTGTACATATATATATATATGTGTGTGTGTGTGTGTGTGTGTGTGTGTGTGTATGTGTGTATACATATATATTTATTTATCTGTGCCAATATTTTGAGTATGTTTGACATTTAGCTCTATTTCCCCTTAGTTCTTATGTAAATATTTATACACATGTGCTTTATATTTCCTCATGGATTGTAAGGTGCTAAGAGCCATGTCTCATAGTTTATTTGGTTTTTCTCAATAAATAATGTGTGAAAATATGAACTTCATAGAGTTCAGAGGAGAAAAGCTGTGATCAAGCCCCAGAGGCCATACAGGAGTCTAATCCAAAATTTGGTTCCCTTGTGAGATTGGTAGTACTGTTTATGCACCAGGAAACTTGATGAGACCGGAGAGAACATGCCCTGAGTGGTTTAGGACACCAGAAAGGCCAACTAGCTTGACTTTTGTTATTGTTAGGTTTCATATTCACTTGGATAAAATAATGAGCTCCTAGAATATCTCATTAAACTCTCCAGATGTAAGGTAGAAGGGATTTGAAAGCTCTCAGCAATGAAACATCAAATATGGTTCCAGAATTTGTCATAATTACCTCTTAATGCTTGACTGATGACTTAAATATATCTCGTTTCAGTAACAGTTCATTTAAATTATATAGCTATTCCATTAAAATTTGTGTGTGTGGTTGGTAGGCAGATAGAAGCTCTTTTGAACAGTTTGTCTCATAGCCCAGTACTCAATAGTTTCAAGTGGAAAACTGTGTCTTTCTCACTATCAATGAGGACTGGAAATTTGAAGAGAATAAAGAATGTTGCCATGAGTCTTTTGTCATAGATTTAATATGTAAAGGGACATATGTGACCTTAAGTGCATATGGCAGGGATTTGCAGGCCATCTTACCTCACAGATGGCAATCTGTTTACTGACACTGGCTGGACAAAATATCCAGACCATTTGAACATAGTTTTAAAGTCTGTCAAATGAACAAATGAAACCTATCATTATCCAGTGTATCATGGGGTGAATGTTTCTCTGATATTTGACCAATTTGTGATGATCTCGTCATCTGCCACTAGAAATATTTACCTAAGAGATAAAAAGTAGCAGCTCTGCAGATGCCCTCCACTTCAGTGGTTCCATATATTACTATACTTAATTGGTCCAGAGGCTCTCTAGGTACCCAGGAAATCTCTGACAAGTCTGATGTATCACTGCGGTGGCTGACAAGAAATCCCTGGCATGAGGAATGTGCCAAAGGGCCCGTTTCTTGTCCATTCTGTCAAGGTGATCGGCCCCAACTTTACCGTGTGTTGTTGCTCCTATGACCTAAAACATGATTGGTTATCTTTAAATCCTTGAAAGATTTAACTATACACAAAAGTCTATTTATTCTATTTTGTTAAACTTAATGTCATTATCCAAGATTAGACTTTAATGTAAATTTCACTGGACCAGAACATCCATACCTTTCATGTGATATTTATTTATTTACTTTCATATTATGGCAGGTTTAGCCTGCCCTGGGCATGGGGCTGGCTCAGTATGTGGTGCTAGGGATTGAACCACGGCTTGCGGTTGCCTAAGCTTTCCTAAGCAGGCACATTAGAGCACTGAGCCATCTCATCGGCCCTTATTTTTTATTTTATTTTATTTTATTTTAGGGAAGGGTCTAACAGTGGTTCTCAACCTTTCTAATGCCGTGACCCCACAATATAGTTCTCCATGTTGCGGTGACCCCAAACTAAAAAATAATTTTGGTGGCTACTTCAAAACTGTAATTTTGTTACAGTTACGATTTGGAATGTAAATACCTGATATACATCATACATTTTCCAATGGCTTTAGGCGACCCCTGTGTTTTGGTTGTTTGACCCCCGCCAGGATTGCGACCCACAGGTTGAGATCCGCTGGTCTACAGGGTGTTCAGGGTCTCACTACCAGATCGGACTCATAGAGATCCACCATCTCAGCCTGCCTCAGGCAGGCTTGGCATGGCAGGCCCGGGAATCAAACCACTGGCCCCTGTGCCTGCCTGCAGGTGCTTTAATCTGCTGAGCTGTTTGACCTGCCTTCATGAGATATTTTAGAAGAGTGAATGTTATTACAATAAGAGATTTAGGTAAGTGTTTTAGGTAATCAAAATGAAGCATACCCATTGGTGCTTTGTATTTCAAAAGCACCCTCCAAAACATAAATGGTACCCTAATTTTAGTGCAACCTCAAACTGAAATATTTTAATGTTGGAGGGTGTCTCCAACCCCAACTAATTTTTTTGGTACCAAGAATAGAATGCAGGACATGGCTCAAAACTGACATTTCAACCCCAACTTTATGTAGGATTCTGATGGTTTGACAACTAGAACACATCTGCAGACAACGTTTTCAGTTTTTGTCATAATCAACGTACAAAACTACACTAATTTCCCTTTTGTCATTTTATGTTATAAATTCTTTGAGCAAGTTTAGCATTTCCAGGTGGGATGACAACCCTCCATATTTTTATTTCCTATAGTGAATATGTTTTGCTGTTCTTGTCTTTCCTGAAGTTGCTATTTGCTTCTGTGTATAGTTTGACACCTTCTCTCTGTTTTCATGTGTGTAAGCCTCCTCTAGAGATTCCCAAATCAGGGTCATTAGAATCATAACCCTCTGTGACAGCAAGGATTGCTGTCTCTGTTTCTAGGTACTCTATGCTGAATTTGGGTATAAATTAATGCCTTGATATCTAAACTTATAGAACTAAAATGCTGAGTTGATGAAGGTTATTTCCATAGTTAAATTTTATTCTTATAGAGATAGAACCAAAAGGTACTTAAAAGGTTATAGAATGGAAACATATTTTTACATAAGTAGGCTTATTGGTAAATTTTAGATATGCATGATAATCATATTAAGGATATTTCTACTTATACATGATACATTTTGATTGTTCTATTTTTCCCAATCCCTTTTCTAACATCGGACCCATCCTTACCTCCCTAGTTACAAAGTTTGCTTCTACTTTATTTTTTAATGTTTTTTTTTCTTTTCCCTTCCTTTCTTTCTCCCAAACCTTTCCTTTTCAACAATTTCTTTCCATTTCAAAATATGAGTTGTACCTTTGTCCTTGTTTACTCTTTCAGTTTTGCACACTAGGGAGATAAAGTGATGTTTACATATGTGAGTCCAATTTGTTTCACTTAAAAGTATGGTTTCAGGTTGCATTCATTCACCTAGAAATACTTCAAAGTTATCTTTCTTTATGGCTCAGTGATACTCCATTTTATATTTCTTTAAAAAACAAATCATTTTTGTTTCCTTTGTAGATGGGCATTTATTACAAACTGCTGTTATAAACATGGGTGCACATATATCTTTATGGTTAAGACTTTTTTTTTTTTCCTTCTGGGATAGTGCCCAGAAGGGGAATCACTGGGTCATACAGGACATCTAATCCTAGTCTTTAGAAGAGTCTCCACACTAGGGCTGGCCAAAAAGCTCAGCAGACTACAGCACTTGCTTTGGCAGAGCGCAGTGCCTGGGGTTCAATCCTCAGCTTGCTGTGCTGGCCCCACCTCCAGGATGTGCTGAAATGGTAGTTGAGACTGGGTGTGATGGCACTCAACTATAATCCCAGCACTTTGGGAGGCTGAAACCCGGAGAACCATTATGAGTTCAATCTAGGTAGTGAGACCCTATAGACCCTGAATCCTCTGTCCTAAATGTATATGAAAAAATAAATCTCCACACTGATCTCCACAGTGGTTGTACTAGTATGTTCACCCACCAACAGTGGAGAAGAGTTCCTTTTTCCATACAGCTCCTCCAGCATTTATTATTGGTTGACTTCTTGGTGATAGCCATCCTTTCTGGGGTGAGGTGGGATCCCAGTGCTGTTTTAATTTTGTGTTTCTAGCACTGAGATTGCAGGCATGTATAGTATTTTAATGAAATATTAACGTAATAAATACATCTGTAGTGATTTTATTTTGTTATTTTTTTCTCACAAATAACTTTGAATGTCTTCAATCATCAATTTATCACGTTGAAGTATTATGATATTTATGAGACTATTGTTAACAAAGTCATGAATACATACTATAAAATCCCCTTAATCACCAGTTGGTGAGTTTATTTTATTTTATTATATTTTAGAATTTTATTTTATTTTATTTTATTTTATTTATTATTTATTTTTTTCTTGTTTCAGAACCCTTGTTTGCTTATTCACTCATTTTCATGGCCAGCTCAGCCCACCCTGAGGGCAGGGCTGGCGCAGCATGTGGTGTCGGGGATCTAACCGCGGTCCCTGAACCCGCCCAAGCTTTTCCAAGCAGGAGCTTTAGACCACTGAGCCATCCCACCAGGCCCCTAGAATACCACTTTCTTCCATGCATTGTACAGTAACTTGTGTCATAAATAACTTAAATAAAAAACTGAAAGAAAGTTGAATTGAATAATCTTGACTGGTGTGTGCAGGTATGTAAAGTATCAATGAGGATAACATATATTTTGTGAATCTGCCATCTTCTGTTATACTAATAAAGTAATTCAACTATATTAGACACAAGTACTATTTGACTATTTAAAAAGATTAGCTCTTATTCTTATAAGGAAGATGCTTTCAACATTCTTTGTTATATTAAATTTAATAAATAGAAAGTATGTACCTTTGCAAAAGTATTAATATTAAAATATGTAATAAAATTTTGGAATAGCCATATGATTTTTTCTTTCTCAATTAAAAAGTAATATTTATGTGTGTTCTCTGAGTATGTATATATATATATATATGTATATATATATACATATATATACATATATATATATACATATATGTTCCTAGAAATGTTTCACAAAAATACATGAATATATTCTTTTATCACAAATTTCATAAATTTTGATTCTTCAAATTAATGACTATATTGTACTTCTGACAAAAATTTTAAAAACTCAGTCTAAATCTCCTTTGTATTTATAGAAATAGAGAACAATTCATAGAAATGATGCAGAGTAATAAACATTTACTGCTTTAAGTACTTTTCAAATATCTTTATTTATTCATTTGGTATAGGATCCTGCTATATAGCTAAGCTGGCACAGCATGTGACACCCAGGATTTCACCCAGGTATTTGTGGTTGCCAGGCAATGGCTTAGACTGCTGAGCTATCTCTTCAGCCCCAAGTATTTTTAGTCCTCTGCACCGCATGCCAAACCAACCTCACTCCTGGGTGTGCTGAGTAGGCCCGCTGAAACCAGGCATGGTGGCACACTTCTGTAATGCCAGTACTGGGGAGGCTGAAAACAGGAGGATCACTACCAGTCCCAGCTGTGTAGTGAAATCCTATACCAAATACATAAAACAAACAAATACAGCAAATAAATAAATAAATAAATAAATAAGTGTTTATTCCTAAGCTTTGTTTGTAGTGTTCAGATTTTTTTAAATGTCATCACTGATGAGGAAGTTCTGCCAAAATATGTCATTACTTCTATTTTTAGTACTCATTTTTCGCTTTTACTACCTTTCGTTATTATTTTTTCTTCCTTTTACTGTTCTTTCATAAATGGGCACAAGCAATAATATCGAGCACTATTTGTTGTACATTTCAAAATTAGCTACCATGTCATGCATGCCTTACTGCTTTGTCATGCTGAGAACAATTTGGAAGAAGATTGATATATGATCATATTATACAGATAGACAAGTAGAAATAATGTTAGAAAATTTAAGTTCCATAGCTAAAAATAGAAAGCTTTCAAGTGGAAAAAGTTGTTTTTAAATGTATAGCTACCTGATGTCAGCACACTAATGTTTGTGCATCTTGATGCTCAGTTCAAGAAGAGATCCTGGGGGCTTTTGGGTTAGCTCAATGGTTTAAGCACCTGCAAGGGCAGTCCCAGTGAGACATAGAGGACAGCGGTTTGATCTTTACTCTCACCATTAAGGCAGCCCGAGCCAGCCAAAAGAGAAAAGAACAGATCCTGAGGTTGGGAAGCTACTACAATCCTCATCTTATTCTCTTTCTATTAGATCATAACCCAGTTGAGCTAAAATGAGAATGGAAATGACATTCAGCAATTAAAATTATAAATGGACCCTTTGCAAGTGCATTCATATTCAGCATGTGATCAATAATAATTCTTTTTCTGTTTTATTTGTGCCAGAAATCAAACTCACAACGTTGCCCTTGCCAGGCAGATCCTGTGCTACTGAGGTACAACCTCAGCCCTTACAAAACTTACTTTTATTTATTATTGTTATCATTGTTATTATTATATGTGAAAGTTAAATATATATATATATATATATATATATATATATATATACTACAATAGATCAGAAAATGAGGATTACTATGATCATTTTAACCATGTTATGCATTTTCGTTGTGTAAACAAAGCTGGAAAACATTTAGCATTCAAGTTTATAAATCTTAAAATACAAAAATTCTATATACTTTTCGTTGTGTGATTTTTGGAAGGTAGGAGATCAAAAGGAAAATTCTGAACAAGTGAAGAGAAAATTATGAGGTTTAGATTTAGATTTCTTAAAGTGAATTCCCTAATTCTCCTCAGTCATTCTCAGAAGTTAAAGTACATTTACACAGATCATTTATTTATTTTGTATAATTGATACAAGACTTTTGAGTTTTCATGATTTCTACATGTAAAAATTATATTCCCTTCCTTAAAGATTTCAAAGTAATGAATACTGCATTTAATGTTACTTTCTTAATATCTATGTTAACTTCAGGTCATGTTTTATATATGTTCTTTATGTAACACGATATGCATGACCAGGGAAGCATTCAAAAAGGAAGATCTTTCAAATAAAGTTTGAAGCAAATCTTTAACAATTTATTATCTTCATATTCCACAATTTGAATTATAAGTCACATTACATAAATACATTCATTTATTTATTTGGTCTTTTTTGAGACAGGGTCTCTCTATTCAGTTCTGGCTGGCCTTGAGCTCATTTCTGTATCCCAGGCTGGTCTCTAACTGTCACTGATCCTCCTGCCTCAGTCTCTCAAGTACTGGGATTACAGGCATGCATCACTATGCCTGGCTATAACATATATAAATTCAACAATGTAAACTTTTGATATTGTTACATTACTACTATCTTTTATACATTTGTAAGAAATCAAGCTATTTGTTACTTATGAGTACATAATAGTAAAGAATACTTCAAATAAAATTAATATTTTAATTTAACTGTACAAATGCAAGTGAAATGAGTCAATTCATGCATCTTCATTTCTACTACAAGTTCAGTTAAATTATTGAACAAAGGTAGTGTCCTTTCTTGATAGTACCTATTGTTCAACACTTTATCCTTTACTCCTGGAGAAGAAAAAATTTAATACATGATCAAGCAGGTGAGAATAGATTAAGTTAAGACCTAGACAGGTCATGGTATTGAAAATTTCTTGCTGCTGTACCAAGTTCTGATAGGTAAATTATAGTTTTGAATTTTTAGAAATCAAATAATCAGTTATCA
Organism: Myocastor coypus; assembly: GCA_004027025.1. Taxonomy (NCBI): domain Eukaryota; kingdom Metazoa; phylum Chordata; class Mammalia; order Rodentia; family Myocastoridae; genus Myocastor; species Myocastor coypus. The sequence goes on from PVJA010025033.1 coordinate 26,878, forward strand.
CAGAGATATGGAAATTGGATGCATTAATTTTGAGGTCAATTTCATTCAGTACTCTTCTGTAACAGAGAAACAAAAGAATCTTTGGTTGAAATTAAGTATACAATATTTGTCTACCATGTTACCAAGAGATGTACATAAAATATTGACTGAGCCTCCATAATTTATATTCACATTTAAAGGATTATATTGGATCTACTTCCTGACCTTACATAAATTGGTAATTTAAATTCTATTACTTTGAAAGTCAGCATTACATGCATGTTATAGCTGAAGCTCAAACTTCCATCCATACCAGGGAAGTGATTAGCAGATTAGTGATTGCTGCCCTTATGTGCATATAACAGAATTCAGAAAGCTGTTTCTTTGCATGTGCATGTGTTTAGAAAGTAAGACTTTCTGCTCTGACAGGCATTGCATTTCCTATGGCTTTCCTGGTAAGAAAAGCAGTAGTATCAAATCAATAACCTTACTTGTGAAGAACTTCTAATCAGACGAGAGAATCTTCTCAGAAAAATTAGATTCCATAGCAAAACTTGGTCAGGATTGACTTCTTCAGAGTGTTCCCTGTGCTATGGAAAATAGACTGGTTTCCATTTTAGTTGTGATTCTATGGTGTGTTTGTGAAACATTAATTTTTACATCCCCTTTTAATTTTGGATAGTTCTTGAAATATGCTTAAATATTTTAATGTGAAAAGCATTTTATGTGATGTATTATGAATGCATGAATTAAAAATGCTTTTTTACTTTCTTCTGGGTTCTTTGAGAGGCTTACAACCCAGTCACATTGTATAAAGTGCATTCCAGTGCCACATTTAGAAAGATCAATAATATAAAACCTTTACAATATCATTAATTATATGAATAATATTTTTCAAAGATGTTTAATTTGCATGAAAAATATTTATGATATACTTAGAAAAGGGTAGCATGGGCTTTATTTGAATGAAGTCTTAAAATGTCTACTCTTCTGTGTTTCAGACATATGTTTGGGTAGACATTCACTTTTAAATTCTTATACATCAAAAAATAAATACTTCCAAAAAAACTTCCAAAGAAAGATGCAAATGTTTTATTTGGTTCATATATAAGTTCGGTTAGTATAAATTCTACAATATTTTCAGTGGTGGATGATCAGACTTCAAGATTGTGACTTTGCTCTTTCTATGGAAATGCTCTTAAGGAGTTGTGCTACGATGATGAGACTTTGCAGATCAATATTATTTCAGCTCCAAGCTACAATTATTCCTAAATATCTGATTATTAATATCTATTCTCTTTAAAGTCTCAAATATCTATCAGTGTGGAAGAGTGGGAGGATACGAAAGACTCCAAAGAGCAAGGGCACCACCGCAGCAACCACCGCAACTCGACCTCCAGCGACCAGTCAGATCACCCCTTGCTTCGGAGGAAGAGCATGCAGTGGGCCCGAAGATTGAGCAGGAAAGGTCCAAAGCACTCTGGTAAAACAGCTGAAAAAATAACCCAGCAGCGACTGAACCTCTACAGGAGGTCAGAAAGACAAGAGCTTGCTGAACTTGTGAAAAATAGAATGAAACACTTGGGTCTTTCTACAGTGGGATATGGTATGCTCTTTAAAACTACTGTATTTATGGATTTGTGATTTCTTGCCTTGGTGTTTATAGAATTGACTCTGATTTAGTACAGAATTGTATCTTTTTGCTTCACAGGTCAATTTGTAGAAACTAGTGGCACATGTCTAATCTCCGCTGGAAAGTGTAAATGATGATAGTAAGGAAACTAAGATTTTAAAACATTAAAACATTTATGTAGTACTTGAGACACTGTTCAAACTCAGTACATGATTTGTCTCAATTTTTATATTCACAAGAATTCTGAACCAGACTTTCTATTATACAAATAGAGGAACTAAGTCAAAATGACTTGATATTAAGCTTGTTCATAGCAGAGATATATATCTAGGTCTGTCAAGCACCAAAAATTCATACACAGACACACAGACACAGACATACACACACACACACACACACACACACACACACACACCCTATGTGGTACTTCATATATAATGAATTTGAGGCCTAGGCAAGCAGCTAATGATACCAGACATGGATGAATCATAACCTTCTTATAAATTGTGCTTGATAACTTAAGATAAAGTTTCCTTTAACAAATTTAAATTTGAAGCTTAACTAGTGCTTTATTTCATATAGCATGTTTCCCCTACAATAATTGAGTTCCTGTGTTGATCAGTAATTACAATATAGTGTATATTGAAACAGTGTTAATAATTGATGCAAAATATTTTTTATATAGTTTTATTTGAAGAGAAATTTTATGAACTAGTAAAATTCTGCTACATAGGAGTGTATATATTATAGAAAAATCCAATTGCACTTATTTATAGATAGATAGATAGATAGATAGATTGATAGATTGATAGATAGATAGATTTGTTTTACATAAGTTAGGACCTAAGGCACTGTATCTTGGAGTCATGCAGGTTAAGGTTAATATACAATGCATTTTATACTTACTCTCATTTATTCATCTTGAAGTCTCAGTTTGAGACAATGTTCATAGGGAGAAATTTTAATTGTTACAGTTTAAGAGAACTTATCTTTGTTCCTTTTTTTTAATTTTCTTTTTTTTCAGGGCTGGGGTTTGAACACATGGGTTTACACTTTCCAGGCAAGCGCTTACTCTACTGAGCTGTCCCCCAGCCCTTTCTCTTTGTTTCTAAACAAGGAAATAAGTGCATTTTTATGAAGTACCTTATGTCAGGGACTATTTATATTTTCTCATTACACCATATAATTATTTAGATAGAGGTATCTCATTTTATTCTTAAAGAATTTTACAGCTAGAAGTTAAAGACTCTGGTTAAATATATACAGCTAAAATTTGTTAAGAGTCAGTGTATCTTACTTATTTAAGATTGCTAGTATAGAACATCCCTTAAAATGTGTAGAAATGGCTCATCTGTGACTAGTTCAATTAATGTAACAAGTTAATGTCTTACATCAAGGATTAAACTTTAAAAAAACAAAATCCATTTTCAAATTGACTAACAGCCATTCAATAACATAAATTGACTAAATGACTGAAGTCCTATATTAATGACTAAAAGCCTATATTTTTATATGCCAGTCATTACTAAGACACGAATGAAAAAAAAATTCTAGTAAATGATTGCTTAGTAATGTTCCAACTGAACATGTAGCCCTATGTGATTCCATAAGCAAGGTGGAGGTGAAGGCTTTTCTCTCACAGACATAAACATGCCTGAATTGCCTTTATTGGGAGACTCATCAGAAACATGTTGTGCTGTTCATTTAGTTATCCGTATGATTCATTTCTTTTATAGTTCGTTAATGTCATAGAATCATCCTTACAGAATGGGGTACAAGGATTCTGTCTGCCTGTTTGTTGTCTGTTTCATATTTTCTATCTCATCCTCTCTCCATTCCATCCATTTACCCATAAATTCACCAATCTATTCTACAAACATACACTGAACACCTAATAACACAGTAGTTATGAAAACAAGACTTGAAATCTAATCTAATCATGTGTTTCTGGACTTCTCCACTGACTTCTAATTCTTAGAAACTTATTTATTTAGCTATGCTTTTTGGTACCGGACACTATTCTAGGTCATGGGGTTATAATACTATTCTGACAAGGCCTCCATATTTATAAAACTTGTATTCCAGTAGCAGGAATACTAGCAGTTAATTCAATTTCTTCCTCACTTGAACTCGCATTTTTGTCTATAAAATTGAAATACCAATGATTTTATGATTGATTTGCTGAAAGTGACCAATGAGATCATAAGTAACAAAATGTTTAGTGAATATCTGGCATTCTCTAAATGTTATAAACACCCTGAATATTTCTTTTTTTTTCAATTTTTTTATTGTTTAAATTTAACAATGGTTATATTACATATTTTCATCATCAGATCAGTTTAGATTAATACATATAGGTATATAAAATTGATCAAACAATTAAACATTAACCTTTCTAAATCCACATTACTTTTTTTTTCTTTTCCCCCTTCTTTTCTTTGAAAGTTGACATATTGCATATTGTCCTCACAATCATTCTATAGAGTGCAGTGTGTGGGCATGACCCACCTCCGTATTGATGTGGCATAGAAAAAAGAAAGAAAGAAAGAAAAAAAGGAAAGAATATACTTCTCTTTGGACTAAGAGGAAGCAGATACATACACAGTCAAAGGTTTCGCAATTGCAATGTGCCAACAGTGAAGATTGTGATGTTGGAGGCTATTGAATCTAAGCCTCCTAAAGCTCATCTCACCAATCTAGCTCTG
>PVJA010025034.1:0-31205 GCA_004027025.1 Myocastor coypus
TGGATGGATGGATGGATGGATGGGTGGATGGATGGATGGATGGATGGGTGGATGGGTGGGTGGATGGATGGATGGATGGATGGATGGGTGGATGCATGGATGGGTGGGTGTGTGGATGAATGGATGGATGGATGGGTAGATAGATGGATGGATGGATACAAGGATGGATGGATGGAGGGAGGGAGGGATACAAGGATGGATGGATATGGATGGATGGGTGGATGGATGGATGTATGGATGGATGGATGGATGGATGGATACACAGGACACCATTATACAGATGGGAGCATCCGGTAGAAGCTCTGGAATTCTATGTCAGGTCCATCAGGAAGCCAACTGTCCTCTCAGCTCTGCTGGAGAGATGGGACTATTGTCTTGTTTATCAAATTATTGCTATACAGGGACAGGAAGGTTGAGGCCTTTTTCTTCTCATTACGTGGCCATTGGCCAAATCAGCATGAGCACTGAGGATTTCTGGCCAGGCAGACACCGTAGATCTTGGCCTCGTACATGGTGCCTCCACAGGAGGACATGGGCTCCTGGCAGATAAGCAGGCCTATAGATCTCAGCCACAGCCTCCACTCAAGGGAGCTGAATAAATCCCAGGGTGGGGAAAGGGAGCGACGGAGCCAGCCAGTCCCTGGCAAGCCGTGCTCTTCCTGGGGCCAGTGGCATAGCACTGGGTAGCCAGGAGCTCACAGAACATAATCTTCAGTTCTGCGTCTGATCTATCAGTAACCTCTGGGAAGAGCTCTCTACCCCTGTACACTGCTGCATGCAGAGAAATGACTGTCTGCTTCTCGTCACTTCTGGATGCTGGGAGCTGAATTCTCCCTCTGGACTAAGATCCTTCTTGCCTCTTGGAGCACTTCTGGGTCTGACTGTCCACATGTACCAGCTCATTCAGCTGCCCAGCCAGGGCTGACAAGGAGAGGAGCAGTGCTTGGCTTAGCGCAATAGTAGGGAGGAAGGAGGAGAAGCCCAGCTAGGAAAGGGTATGCATCTGGGTCCCCAGAGCCATGGGCTTCCCCGGCAGCAGGCTGCTTGTGTCTAGGCTTTTCCATTGGTGTCAGGTCCCTGTGCACTGGCTGAATCATTCCACAGATATTTGCTAGTCAGGTCTGACTCAGGTGCTCATCTAGCAACAAACAGATGAGACCGTGGCTGAGCAAGCTTGCATTCCGGAGAAGCAAACCAGCAACAGCAAGGTACATTCACAAAGGAACCAGATTGCTCCAGACAACAACAGCTATGGACGAAATGGAAAGGAGAATGGCTGAGTGAGGGCATCGTGTCAGCTAGGGGATCCAGGGAAGGAGCACTGACCTCAAGGATCAGCGAGACGGAGCAGCAGCCAGCCAAGGAGGTGAAGAAAGGGGAACAGCAAGAGGCTGAGACCTAAAGCAGCAAGGAGTTTCAGGTGTCAGGGTGGAAAGGAAGCTGGTGTTGCTGGAATGCAGAAAGGGGTCCCTAGGACCTGAGGTCAGCAAAGGAGGCTGGGGCGGTCTGTGCACTGGGCTGGCGGACCATGAAGATGTTACTTGTTATGCAGAGGCATTGGAAAGTTCTGAGCTTGGAACATGGTCTGATTTAACGTGGCTTGAGTCTTTCTAGTTGCCTGGTAGGGAATAACCTGAAGGGGCCAGGGTAGAAAGCCCTTAACGGAAAGGAGTCAGTATCACTGGTCTGAATATTTGACCTAAATGTGCTCAGAGAGCAGATAGCTAACAGATAGCACTGAGAAGAAGACTGATCCATCAAATGCAGGAGCAAGAGCCAGAGCCAGAAAGTGGCCAGGCCAACTTGCCCTGGTTAGGACGTAGCAAGCTTTCCTTTTCAATGTATCAGGCAGTGGGGAATCGGACCTTCCATCCTGGAGGGGGTCCTAGCACAGTGCATGTGACAAACAAGGAAACAAATGACTCTGGGTGAAAAGATGGTCAGCCCTACCCAGACAGACCACAGAGGTGTCTATCAGCCTGCTCTCAGACAAAGAAAGGGAGTTTGGGTAGACAGAGAGAGATCGTAGGGGGGTGCCAACACCTGTGAGAACCAAGGTGATCCTGAAGGACAAAGGCCCGGGACGCAGCCAGAGTCCAGCCTGCCAGCGACTTCAGGTCACCAGCCTCTGCAGAGAGCAGTGGAGACCACCTGCTGGCAGCCTCGTGCAAGCTGATGCCAGCCTGGGCATGCCAGCAGGAGCCCTGGGGCAGGGCAAGCCCTCCCACTGTGCTCAGCATGACTAATGATCCTCGCACCACTCCACTTTGTAGTAACTTGGGACAAAATCAGGCAGAGGAATTAGCAGAGCTCCCAGTTGTCCAAAGCTCCTGCTATTCAAAGTGACCTTCAGGGCCCCACCTGTCTCCCTGCCCAGCCTTGGTCCCTGCCAGCCTGAAGCACCTCAGTTGTGGACTGTGATGATACAAATGTGCCCAGCACACTCAGGCTCCTGGCCAGTCCACACTGATACCGCTTCCCAGCAGCTCTCAGCTCAGCCTGTACCCTCCCTGTGTGCTCTCGAGACACACTGACACCCTGACCTGCAGTGGCTAAACTCCCCGCTGCAGGATCTGTGCAGTTTGCTGGCTCCCCAATCCCTGGGTCCCAAGTGGGGCAGGTGGTCTGGCAGCTGCAGGGAGGCCTGGAGCTGTGTGGGGCCGGGAAAGCAGAGGAAGGGAATCCACAGGAAGTGATCCAAAGTCAGAGCCTGGGCCACTAGGGGCAGGAAATCTGGTGGGACAAGGACTTGAGAATCCCTGGGCTGAGGACTGCAGCAGTGGGAGGGTCTGACACTAGCAGGGCTGCAGGAAGCTTAGGGGAACGCAGTGAGTTCAGAGCAAGAGGAGCTCTAGGGAAAGCTCTGAGCGCCCTGAGGAAGGGGCTGCATGTATCTCTGCCTCAATCTCCCTGGTTTTGAAATGGCAGATGTTCACCCTTGCAGCCTTTCCAGGGGAACCCAGCAAGGACTGAGAAAGCTCACTGAGCACCCAGATCCCTGGCAAGGAGCCCTGGATTAAAGCAAGGATTATGATCATTATACTGAGTCACACATCCAACCCCAGGAAGCTTGAGGCACTCACAACATCTGGCCTTCCAGAGACAGAGATAATAGTGGCAAGTGATAGCAAGGAAAGGCAGAGAGTGTCCCAGGGGGCCTGAGATAGGAGGGGAGGACAGAGCCAGAAGCACAGAGCGCTGGTGAACATGTGCCTCATCTTTGAGCTTGCCTTTGAGCTTGCACTCTGGCTTTGCTTGGGAGAGGCCCGTAGAGCACAGAGTTCTGATTTCTACCATCTGTTGACCTGGGACACCTGGGAGACTCGGGAGCAGGGGCAGGAGAGAGTCGACACCCCACGCCCACCCTGCCTCATTCCCCTTAGCCTCTCTGGCTTCAGAAGAAAGGGGCCCTCAGTGGTGGCACCAGTTTCCAGGGCACATGGTTCTCCTGACCTTCTAAAGCCCAGGAAGGCAGACAGACCTGAGGTGTACAGGCCACTCTGCCCATTTTTTGGATGAAGAAATTGAGCCACAGAGAAACCAGAGTCCATCTGGAGAACGCAGCTCTCAGTCATCATGCCATTCTAGGATGTTCTAGGATGGAAACTGGGATGTTCTGTTCTAACAGAACGTTCTGTCCGTTATCACCTGCACATGGTTGGGGGCTCCTGCCAGAGACAGGTCCCATGGACAAGGACAGCTGTGAGACACAGAAGGCAGCGCAGACAGCTGACAGTGGGTACAGGCCAGGCTGAGGGCAGACAAGGTCCATTAGCCATGCACAACAGCTGCAGCTCTACAGCTCCAGGAACCAGGCATTTGACTTGCAGAGAGTGTCCCAGGGAGTCTGCACCCCCATTCTGAGGGAAAGGACCCCTTGTACCTCTGGGGCAGGTCCTCAGGATCGTTTCTGGTCAGCTAGGAAGCCAAGGGCCAGGATCTAAGCAAAGGTGTCTATCTCCAGACAGGAGCTGAGAGCAGGCCGGCTCACTGCCTTAGCCTCAAGAACTTCCCGCCTCACTCAGCAGTCAGCCATCAGACATCACCGGGTCCGTCCTCCCCAGCCCAGCAATGCCTGACAGTACTAGCTTTGGTTCACATACTTAATATTTTGAGCTAATAAAAGCTCTTTCCCAGCTGCTTCTACTCCATGTTGGAGAGAGAGACACCCTGACCCCTGTCCCTTAGGATAAATGATATTTGCCTGAGGCTTAGGACCACGGGCAGGAGGAGCTTGTCATCTGGCTCTGAGCCCTGGGTTTTGTGTCAGGTTCCCAAGCACAAGTGCCAGCTCCTCTGCCTGCTCTCACCTGCTGTTCCAACTTTCTGGGAACCTTGGCATCTCTGAATTGCAAACAACATACAAGTCGCTGCCGGTGTGTTCCCTAACCCACCAGCCACCCTAACTCAGACTTCTGTCCTGAGTCCAGTTAGCACCCACTGCATGCCAGGACCCACTGTGCACCAGGCTTCAGGTATGAGTTCAGTTCTAAAGGGAAGGGGTGAGCTGTTTAGGCTTTTTCCCTCCCCATTTTCCATTTATGGAAATCCTTCTTGAGCCCCAAGACCCAGCCCCCAAATTCTACTCTAAACCAGCCCCCAGCAGCAAAAGCTTTGCAAGTGCATTTACTGAGCTTGAGCAGAAGCATGTGTGGGCAGCTGCTCAGCTCCCAGCCACCATGCCCCAGGGTGGTAGATGACCACAGCGTCCTCTGGAGCTGTGCAGTACAAAGCCTGCGTGGTCATACCGGCTGGTCCTGAGGCCAAAGGTGGCTTGTAGGAGGGCATCAACCACACCAGCTTTTCCCCAGCAGGCTATCAGAGTCATCCTCAGCTCTCAACTCTCAGCGTCCTACTGCCCACTCACCACCACACCCAGTCTCCCTGGCCTAAGGGACCTGTCTGCTTTTGATAGCTCACTGAAATTTCCAATGGATTCTGCTGACGTGGCTAATCACATTCAAATTGGTGACTGCCACAGCTCTGCCCCATCTATCTTCTCCATGATTGAAGAAATATATTAAATCATGAAATTAGGGGGTCCTGGAGAGAGAGAGAGAGAGAGAGAGAGAGAGAGAGAGATTGTGTGTGTGTGTGTGTGTGTGTGTGTACATGGTGAAGATGAGATAAGAACTCCCATTGATCATTTACTTCTGCAGCCTCTGTGCCAGCTGCCTCACATATGCAGGTCAAATAATCATAGGGGAAAAGGAAAGTCATTCCAGCTGTGTGTTCCAGATGGGATGAAGGACATGGACAGAGCAAGAATGCCCACAGTGGGGACCTACATGTCACACAGGTCCATGCTCTGTTGTCTTTCTACCTAAAGGCCCTCTTCACATCCAGTTCTCTTGGAATGTAATGACAGTGGGCAGGAGCATGCACCCAGAGGTGGGGCTCCGGCCGGGCCTCTCACGCCCTGAGTTCCCAACACCTTCCTCAGTGCTGTACAGGCAACACCCACAACACCTGAATGACTTGCAAAGGCTTATGGGTCTCCGGCACCAAGCACCGAGCATGGAGCCAAGACAGCGTAAGCAGTCAGGGCCTGTTACAGGGGCGTCGCCATGTACATGCCAGCTTCCTTCCTCAGTGGAGCTCCTGCATCAACCTGATGGGCCCTTGGCTGTGAGGGCGAGGGTGGCCGGCGCTGCACCAGCCGCGTGCCTATGCCCTCTCCTGAGTCCTGGCCAGCGGGACTCAGAGGCAGCCCTGCACCAGCAATCCTGGAAGGCACAACCCAGAACAACTGTGCCAAGCCCATTCTCCACAGAGCCATGGTTTCTGAGCTCCAAGAGAGGAGAAAGAAACCCCGAGTGTTCTTTGAGCTCCCACAAGGGTGCTGGGAGGCTGAACAAATTGATATTTCCCCAACTGCTCAAGAGCATCAGGTAAAATTCCCTATGTAAATACAATCCCTGATGGATTCACTGCAGCCCGGGAGATGCCATTCGCCTGACTGTTTAACAAAGCTGTTTAAAAAGGGAGACAGCAGGGACTATATTTTTTGCGTTAGCCATGAAAACTTCTCTTTAAGATTTGTCTCAGTTATATGAGCTTGGAGTTCTGAGGCCTCACCCTGTTTATGAGGTGGGTGTGGTAAAGACGCATACCCACGTCTCTGGCTTTGCCTCACTGTCACCCATTGGTTATCAAGTTCCTGAGAGATATGGTTCATCCTAGCACATCCCCAGAATGTCCCAAGACAAACAGGCCATGCCATTTTTCATGCGTGCATTATTCAAGCTGCACATCAAGTTTTCAAGCTGGATTGACTTCCTAGGCTGAGTTAGGGATGTCTCAGTCAAACATACTTTAAAGAAATATTCCTCATATTAGGTTCTTGAAATTTAACATGGCCTTGCTGTCGCGTTGATCACTGCAATGAAGCTGTCATGCTGGAGGTAGGACCCTGTGGCCCCCAAAGACCCTGTAGTCTTGCCTGTTGCACCTGCCACTACTCCCCTGGGAGCTTCCTAGCAGATTCCAGGCTGCATTCTCCCTGGTCCTGGCTGGAAGGCGGGGAGAAGCCTGGCGTGGAGATGTAAGTGATTTGGCCTGGGTCATGGAACAAAGGGAAGCCAGAGCGCAAACCAGAGCACACATCGCTCTGTGTGGTCCTGGAAGGTTGCTGCAGCGCGGTACCCTGAGATGAGAGTACTACTGATTCTGGATCTTTAATGCAGCTGCTGTCAGCATGAAATGAGACAATGAATGTCAAGCATCGAGCACGTCATCAAAGTTGTGTAGTAATGACTATGACACGGGCTAAACATTTGTGCCCAGGAAGCACACATGGAAGGTTTGAGGGGGGTTCCTAGTCTTTGCCTCTTCTTCCCTTCTGTTCTCCCTTCTTTTCATTCTTTTATCATTGCTTCTCTCCTTTCTCCTTGTCTTTTTTTTTTTTTTTTTTTTACAATTTTTAAATTTTATTTATTTATTTTTCTTGTTTCAGAAGTTTTGTTTGTTTACTTATTTTTATGGCCAGCTCAGCCTGCCCTGAGGGCAGGGCTGGTGCAGCATGTGGTGCCAGGGATCGAACCGCGGTCCCTGCAGCCGCCCAAGCTTTCCTAAGCAGGCACTTTAGACCACTGAGCCATCCTGCCAGGCCCCAAAAAGAATTTTTTATTTTATTTTTTTCTTGTTTCAGAACTTTTGTTTGTTTATTTATTTTTATGGCCAGCTCAGCCTGCCCTCAGGGCAGGGCTGGCTCAGCATATGGTGCCGGGGATCGAACCGTGGTCCCTGCAGCCGCCCAAGCTTTCCTAAGCAGGCGCTTTAGACCACTGAGCCATCCTGCCGGGCCCCTTCTTGCCTTCTTTCCCTTGTTCTCTTTCTTTCTTCTTTGTTTTCTTTTCTTTTCCTTTTTTTTTTTCCTAAATGTATTTAGTATAGGGTCTCACTGCACAGATTGGACTCATAGTGATTCTCCTGTTCTCAGGCTCCCAAGGGCTAGGATTACAAGTACACACCACCCCATTTGAATCACTGTCTCAGTGTGTTTCAGGGGTGGGGCCCGCATGGCGTGCTGGGAATCAAACCCAGTTGTTGCACTCTGCCTAAGCAGGCGCTTTAATCCGCTGGGCTATCTGGCTGGCCCTTGTCTTTTCGTTCTTTTTGCCTTTAAGAGCTGCTTGCTTTGTCAGGCTAAGTTTTCACTGTCCAAAGAATTGGGTGCTAAAAAATGGGCCAAGTGAAGGTTGGTCCATCCTCCAACCCAGCTCTCCTTGCCCTGTCTTTCATCAAACAGGAACTGAATACACAGCATGTGGCCCATGCTACCCTAGGAAACAGGACTGAAGGAGCATGGTTCCTCTTGTAACCAAAAGCCAGTGAAGACAGTAGCAAGACATGGGGTCAGACCTTCACAATGCATCTTTAATAAACTTGGAACCAGTAAGGATATGAAAGCCACAGCAGGGACCACAGTGGATGCTGTTTCCATAGTCACTGCACTGACCTGAGGTCAGGGGGTGCTGTGTGTTTCCAAGGAGCATGGACCACTGACCCAGACAGTGTTGGCTGAGAGGGAGACAACATACTCAGTTCAAGCGTGGCAGGGCCAGTCTTCCATCTTCCTGTCCTCCCTGGAGAGCCTGGACCTCCCTAACCAGAGTGGAAGAGCCCCTCCCTGCTGGGATTCAGGGGAGGTGAGTGTCTTCTTGTGTGCCCTGGGCAGTGCTTGGCACCCCCTGGCCCCAGTCTGAGCTCCTTCCCCACCCATCGGAGGGAGGTGGCCATTTAATCTACAAGCGACAGGTTGAATGGCTTTGAATCATAGAGGCTTGCTTCTTTTGTTTGTTTATTTCCCATTGCAAGCCTGTCTACTCAATAATTCAATTCAGCAAGCCCTGCTTAAGCCCTCCCTCAATCTGAGTGCTGTGCAGGGCACTGGAGGAGGTGGAAACATAAAGATAAAATAAGACTCCATGCCTGTGCTCCAGGAACTTCTTGTCTTGCCAAGGCAGACGCCTATGCATGCCCCTCCCCAAGGAGCAGGACAGTGGCAGTGACCCTAAACACAAAACAACTGTCGCAGGTGCCTGGACTCGGTAGAGGGTATCATAAAAACTAAAACTCAATTCTAAGTGCTGTGCAACAGGATTGCAGTTGCCCAAGTTTTTATTAACAAATGAAACAAAAGCAAAGATTCCATGTGGTGTCTGATGAAAATATCATCACATCCAAGACCCCTGCGTGTGCCCCCAAAGATGTCCACTGGGTCCTTCCATGTCATTCACGTGCACATCTAACTCAAGAGTTGGCCAACTGAGATCAGTGCTGCACGTCAGACCTCCAAAGAGCCCATTGTGATTTTCAGTGAGCATCCATGATTTCAAATGCTCCATTCTGTTGTCTCCCGGGTGCATGAGTGCTTGCCAGAGCTCACATCCCAACCTGGGGCTTGGAAAATGCACTCAGCATTCAGCATCCATCGAGCAGCCTTAGTCTGGCATCCATTGAGCAGCCTTAGTCTGGAGAGCACCCGACACAGCGGCACAGCACCACATAGCTGACTGCTTGCCTGGCTTTCTCCAGCTCTGGGCTGGGTTCTCCCAGAACACAAGGCCTCTGTCTCTCATGAAGAGAAATCCCAAAGGGGCTGAGGCAGGAGGATCAGTATGAGTTCTAGACCAGCCTGGGCTGCAAAAGTTAGCTCAAGGCCAGTCTGAACTGTATAATGAGACCCTGTTTCTAAGACAGAGAGAGAGACAGAGAGACAGAGAGACAGAGAGAGAGAGAGACAGAGAGAGAGAGAGAGATCCCAGAGGGCTGGTCAGATAGATAAGCACCTGCTTAGGCAGGGCACAGTGGCTGGGGTTTGATCTCTGGCATGCCGTGCTGGCCCTGCTCCTAGGACACACTGAGACAGGAATTGAGACTGGGCGTGGTGGCACATGCCTGTAATCCCAGCTCTAGGGAGGCTGAAAACAGGAGAATCACTATGAGTCTGATCTGCAATAATGAGACCCTATAGACCCTGTACCAAATGAGAGAGAGAAAAAGAGACACACAGAGAGAGAGAGAGAGAGAGAGAGAGAGAGAGAGAGAGAGAGAGAGAGAGAGAGGGCCCCGTATAGCTTGCCTTTATGAACAGCTAAGGAAAAGATATGCAGAAAAAAAGGGAACAGAAAGCAGAGGGAATGGAAGGGCATGCAGGGGAACTGACCCCTTCCATCCACGGAGGCTGAGCTTTTGGGCTGCTGGGAGTTGGGCCCTGTTACGATGCTCATGGCCCTGACTGACTGGCAAGCAGCAGACCTCTGCCTCTCCCCTACTCTTCAGTGCTCTCCCATGTCAAAGATGAACCTGACCATGACCGTGACTCTGATGCTGTGTTACAGGGGTGCAGGGCAGTTGGCAGCGTTGGAAAGGAAAAGCCATTCCGGCTGCCATCTGCGCTCAGGCCCTGGGCTGCGTGGAGCTATGCGGGCCTTGGAACTCTAGGGGCCCTGGGGTACACCCAGAACCCCTCCCTCCGAGACTGCAAGCGATCCACAACCCACAACTCCTCCCCCAGCCTTAGGTTTCCCACCTGCGAAATGAGCAACTAAAAAGTGCTCACTGGGTTCCAGACTCTGCTCCCACAGTAGTTGGGGGGACTGTGGTGCTTGAGGCCAAGTGGGGACAGTCCCAGCCAGTCCCCCACCCTCGCCACAGCTCAATTTGCATCTAAATATAGACCAAAGCTCTGCATAACAGTCCTCTTTGAAGAAAGGGTTTTGAGGCTAAAAATAAATGAGGGGTGACTGGATTGGCCATTCTCTGAGGCTTCTTCCGGCTCTGACTTTCTGCTTCCAGTCCTTAAGTTCTTTTCTAGCTTCAGGGCAGGCAGGTCTGCTGTGGGCTGGGAGTGACGCACTGGTGGGCGAGCCACCGGCATCCCCGTCCTCCGGGGTTCACCTCCTCAGGGTGGGGAAGGTGTGACCATTTAAGAGTGCATCCGGTACAAGCAGTTTCTGGCAAGCTCCCCAAAGTAGGATGCAGCTCCTGAGGGCCCTCCTTTAGCTCCAGGGGAGCTGGTTCCTAGACTATGGCACACAGGAGCTATTGCTGCAGAGAACACACTTAGGAATGAAAGTGTAGGAATGCCCTGAGCTCTGCGTCTCCTGCCCCAGGACCCAGCCCCACAGGGATGCCAGGGAGACATCAGGTCCTGTCACCATGTTTGATCCCTCTTTAGTGAGTCTTCCTGATGCTGATGCTATAATCAGAGCAGTCTTGTCCCCCTGCACAGATGAGAAAATAAGGCTTCAACTGGTGATGAGACTCACTCGAATGCAAGCCTCAGTCCTCTCTGCCTCTGCTTCTTGGGTCCTGATTCAGTGCCCGTTATGGCATTTACTGAACATCACCCAAGCGCTCCCTCAGGTAAAAAGGGAAGGGCCACGTGTCCAGGGTGAGGACTGAATGTCTTCTGGACGGCAAGTGTCCCCCGAGGCTGTCAAGACGACAGCAGTGGGAACCAGAAAGAGAATGTGAGAAGACGTAACACAGAGATGCCCATCGCCCTGCTCCTTGCCACTTTCTTCTTGTACCAACTTTGGAAGGGTGGGCCCCTCATCCAGACGCCTAGTGTTTCCTACAGCGCACGTGCTGGTGAGGAAATGCCATTTGCTCCACAGATCACCAGGGACAACAGGCTGGGCTAGCTGGAGGAAGTCAGTCGCATTTATCCACAGCCTTTGCAGCATCCACCCAAAAAGAAGACTTTCTGGAGGAGCCCGTAGGTTCTCCTTGCCTCGGCCCCTAAAAATGGCAACACATGAGCAATCAAACTGCCATGAGTTCAATTCTTTTTTTTTTTTTTTTTTAGATTTTTTTTTTTATTTATTTCTCTTAAACCTCATTTATTTGTTTGTGTTATGGCTGGCTCAGCCCACCCTAGGGTGGGGGTGCGCAGCATGTGGTACCAGGGATCGCGGAGCGGTCTCAGCGCTGGGCTTAAGTTTCCTCCGCAGGTGCTTTAGACCGCCGAGCCATCTCGCTGGCCCATGAGTTCAACGCTGACTTCTGAACTTACTGGTCATCTGAGCTAGCGTAAATTACTCATCTCTTTCTGAGTCTCCGCTTCTTCCTCTATGAAACAGAAACAGTAACACCAGCAAGTGTGCTCTTTATTTTAAAACGGGCTTAGTATACGGTTCCCACCTCAACTTTGATTTACTCTGTGCTGCACGTGTACAGAAGGAGAGTTGCTCCACTTCCGCTTCCCATTTCTTGCTTCTTAATGACAAATACTTCCGTGGTAACAGCTTCACGGAGATACAGGACACGCACCAGGCACACACTGAAAGCGTGCAGTTTGGTGGCTTCCGGTGCACTGACAGCGTTCTGCATTCACCACCATCTTTAATTTTAGAACATTGTCCTTATTCCTATAAAAACCTCCTGTCCCTCAGCCGTCGGCTCCCTATCTCCCCATCTGTCCCCCAGTTCCTCGTCCCTAGCAACCACTGATCGGCTGTCTGTCTCTCTGGATTTGCCTGTTCTGGACTTTCCTATAAATGGCATCGTATAATGTATGGTCTTGGATAATCTGTTCTTTAAGTTAGAATAATATTTTTAAGGGCTGGAGAGGTAGCTCAGTGGCCTAAGGGCCTGCCTGGTTAGCACAAGGACCCAGGTTTGATCTCCAGGACCCACAGGTTGTGCTAGGTGCACCGTGCTGGGGAGGCTGAGACCATAGGATTGCTACAAGTCTGAGCCACCTAGCAAAATCCTGTGTCAAATAAATAAATAAATAAATAAATAAATACATTTTTAAAAAATAGTTTTTTTAAGATTCACCCATTTTGTAGCATGCATCGATATTTCATGTCATTTGCAGTTGAATGAACATATCACATTTTATTGATTTCCTCACCGGTTTTGATAGACATTTGGACGACTTCTATTTGCTCCTCTCACGAACAGCGGCATGTGAACATTTGCACAGAAGCTTTGGCGTGGACGTGTGCCTTTTCCCTTCTCACACATATTCCTGGGAAAGGAATGGTTGGGCCATAGCCAGTCTGACCACTGTGGAGCTGCCAGGCTGTCTACCAAGGTAACTGCACCATTGGGCATTCCTAACAGTGGTGCTGAGGCCCAGGGCTTGCTTTATGAATGACTCTCACAAAGTACCCAGTGTGGTTCCTAACCAGTAGTCCAATAAGGAATCACATCACTTTACCCTTTCTTTTATCCACATAGCAGTGTTCTCGATATCCTCACTCCCCTAATGCTCAACCCAAATCCACATGCATAGCATAGTATTTGAATCCAGGCGCGAGCTTGTCTCCCTGCTTTATTACCTCATGTGCACAGCGACCTCGCCAGTCACATGCGCCCCGCATGCCAGCGTGGAGTTCTAGGCATGCCAAGCAGCCATGCGCTGACCAGTCCTTCCAACGTCACTGGGAGACCCAACTCTTGTCTCAGCCTCACCCCATGACCCCTGCCCACACTCCTGGCATCTCCACCCTACACTGTCCAGGAGCTCCTGGGAGCTCCTCTCCCCACCACGAATACGCTGCTGTCTTGGCACTAGGGTTACAACTCGGGCTATGTGCATTCTGCCCAGCATCCGGGACTACAGGCAAGACACACTGAACAAGTTGAGAATAAAACTCCCGCTCAGCATTTCCCGCCGTGGGTTTCTAAGACACTTTCAAACATGACAGGAGGGTATAAAATGCTCTGAGGTTAAAGGACACCCAAGATGCAAGAAATCAATACAAGCAAGACCAACACAGATTGGGAAGCTCAGTCTAAGCCGGGCTTTATCTACCCCTGGACTCCTGTGACTTCATCTGGATGCACTCTGCACCTTACCCAGTCCACTTAGAAGACCTCCTATGTAGAAGCCAGGCTTCTGGTGGGGCAGAAGCTATGAAAACCTTGCCTCAAGAGAGCTGAAGCTAAAGGGGACTTTACTGGCTTACTTAAGAGAGCAGCCCATGGGGCTCGGCGGGATGGCTCAGTGGTCTAAAGAGCCTGCTTGGGATAGCTTGGGCGGCTTCAATGACCATGGTTCGATTCCCCGGCACCACATGCTGCGCCAGCCCTGCCCTCGGGGTGGGCTGAGCCAGCCATAAAAATGAGTGAATAAACAAACAAAGGTTCTGAAACAAGAAAAAAATAAATAAAATAAAAAATTCTTTAAAAAAAAAAAAGAAAGAGAGAAGCCCAGGTAGAGGGAAGGAGAGGCATGTCAAATGAGGTCACCATGTAAACACCCTCTCTCTCTCTTATATCACTGTATCCCTATCACTCTGTGATCTCTTCCTGCTGGAGACAGGCTGTCCATGGAGTCCCATAAATGGCACAGAATAAGGAGTTAGCCACCTCCAAGGAGAGGGATAGTTTTTGGCCCAAGTGCCTATATACAAGATCTCAGCTGTGCCTACTGGGAGGCTAAAATGGAGCTATTCGCTCACCCTGGGTTTCAAATAGGCTCATGATCCTGGGGTTGACAGTCCCACCAATACTACATAGGGCAAGAGAGAAGCTCCCTAAAAGTGGGAAGCCCTTTTCCCAAGAAGAGGCTATTATTGATCAGACATACCAGGGTTTCGTTATGTGAGTTGTTAGCTTTCCCAGTGAGTACCAGTCTCCCGGGGCCCAGTTTGTTTTATAACCTCAATCTCCTTTCGGTGTTCCCTCCTGTTTATTGAAGCTGGGTTACTGAGGGCATGGTGTATCCAGAAGGACATCTGTGTGTCCTTGCTCCTCCTCTGAAGGTTCAGCTTCCAGTCTGCCATGCCATGAGCTCTTGCTCGTTTGCCAGGCCCCAAGTCACTGAGCTAGAAAGTGGCTGGGCTGAGATTCAAACTCTAAACCTGAATCCTGGCTCGTGTCCTCCTCCCCACTCCTCAGTGGGAGCCTACAGCCAGCTGGCGTCCCCACTCTAGCTGCCTGCTCAGGTGTGCTCCCTCAGCTCCCAGACAGTGACTCGGGGCTGTGAAGGAGGCTCCTCTGTTCTCTTCCTTCCCTGTCATCCTTGGGGAAGCTGGCTCCCACCAGAGGAGGCTGGGTCATCCATTACAGCACTAACCAGCTTGAGCATCTGTCGTTCAGATGAGAACTCACTCAGAGGGACTGTCTCCCACCAGCCAGGGTGGATGATAGGAAATGTTAGGCATTGCCTGGGCATAGCAGCGGCACTGCTACCACCCGAAGAGTGGAATCATACTGGGAACTTAAGACGGGTCCTAAGGCTCGAAGCAACAGGATGACAGCCTAGGGGCAAGCTCCTGGCTTCCACACCCCCGCAGGAACACAGCACCCAGGCCCTGTGCCAGCCTGCCTGGGGTTGAATCCTAAGTCTCCTCTCTCCCAGCTCTCTAACCTCCCATGATTTACTGAGCCCTCTCAGTGCCTTAGTGTCTCCGTCTGTACTATTACCATCAGGCAACATCAAGAGAAACTAGCAGCATCATCCAAAATATTTTAAATGGCACCACATAAATGCCAGCTGTCACTAATCCAGGGCTGAGGACGCAAGGGGAGGGATGGCAGCCGCTTACACCCGCAGAGAGAATAGCAAATCTGTCTCTCACTAGAGACACTTGTGATATTACAGCTGTCACCCAACTCTGGTTCCAAATTGTCCTGAAACTCTGGACTTTTCACCTGGAAATCTTTTGCTTTCTTATCTGTACAACAAAGGTAATGACACTTGCCCTTCCCTGTAGGCTACAGCGCAGAGGGCAGTGTACAAATTCTACACGCTAATTCCCATTTACTCCAGTGCCCTGGATTCAGGGAGAACTCTCTGTGGGTTAAATGTGTCCCCCAGAAGTTCATGCCTTAGACTGTGACCCCCAGAGTTATATATTCATTGTACTTCAAAGGTGGACTGCCTGACAGCACTTAGGGCCACACGCAGCAGCTTCACCGGGTGAAGCTCTTTGCCACGTGATGTTGCAGCAAGGAGACTCTGCCGATGCCAAGCGGAGGCCAGGCTACGCTGCTGGCCTTCCCAGACTCCAGCACTACAAGTCAAATAAATTTCTCTATCAATTACTTGGTTTCTGGTATGTCTTACAGCAACACAAAATGGATTAAAACAGAAGGCAAGTTGGACTTGAAGGCCTTACAGAGATGAGACATTTCAGATCAGGCTACACCAGGCTGCAGGCATAGGGAGGGGTCAAAGCAGTCGTCATTGTGATCCTCACTACCATCCCCCATCATCAGAACATCAGAAAACTGCAACTGAATGCTCAATTGCATGTAGCACTGTTTGATCATTTTCTTGTACAGTATCACAGAGTGAGTATGTGTTATGGTTTATGTCTAGTTGTTCCCTCAAAGCCTCATGCAGTCATGGGGCGGGGACTTTCTAGAGTTTGAGACTTGTCTCATGATCCACTGGGATTATGTGTTTTAATACTGATGGGACTATGGGTCTGAGTCTTGGGATTATTGGTGTGGCCTAAGGCAGATAAGCTGAGACAGAGAGTCTGAATGTGATATAAAGAGAGACAGAGGGATAGACTCTAGGCTGTTACTCTCTGCTCCATTACCTCTGTCACCGTATTGTTGCTGTTCCCCCACCATGAACTGCTGCTCTCTGTCATGTGCCCTTCAACCTTGGAGCCAGCCAAGTATGGACTGAAACTTCCAGTAACTGTGAGCTAAATAAACCTTTCCTTCCTTCATTTTGGGTGTCAGGTATTTGTCCCAGCTACGTAAGAAAAGAAACTAAGACGGTATTCTTCCACCAATTAAGAGAACTATGATGTCCCTAGCCGATAGAATCATTTTTAACATTATTTATTTGATATAGGGTCTTTCTCCACAGTTCAAACTTATAGTGATCCTCTTGTCTCAGCCTCCCCAGCACTTGGATTACAGGCATACACCACCACGCCTGGTTTCAGGACCAGCCGGGGGCAGGGCTGGTGAGGCATATGGTGCCAAGGACCAAACCTGAGTCCTTGTGTTTTGCAAGCCAGCACGTAGACCACCAAGCTCTTTCTCCTGCTCCCATGATAAAATCTAAAAGGCCACTGTTATGTATGTGGTGTCATTTACATGGTCCTCTGTAGACGGAACCATCATCACACCCTTCATGATTCAACCTGAAAATAATTATGCAATCTCTGCCGTTGCCCCTGGAAAAAATATTCTCTAAATCAGTGGTGCTCCACTGGGAGTAACTTTCATCTCTCAGGTATGACCTGGAAATGTCTAGAGACACTGTGTAGTCACATCTGACAGAATGTCATGGATAGTGAGTAGGGGATGGGGTTAAGCACTACCTCGTGTACCTGAAGCTTTGGGGCAAAGAATGATCCCATTCAAAATGTCACTAGTTGGGTGGGTGAGGTAGCTCAGAGGTCTAAGTACCTGCCTGGCAAGCACAAGGACGTGGGTTTGATCCCTGGTATCTCACACCATGCCTTCCCTGGAGCTCCAGCACTCTCTGTTGGCCACCAAGACTGGGCATGGTGGTGCATACCTATAATCCCAATGCTAGAAAGGCTGAGACAGGAGGATCGCTATGAGTCTGAGCTATATAGTGAGATCTTGTTCCAAATTAGATAGATAGATAGATAGATAGATAGGTAGATTAAAACAAAAAATAAACAAAATATCACTAGTGCAAGGGTTGAGCAAGCTACTGTACACACTTGATGCTTGCAATGTAGCCAAGGCTACATGTCACCTGAAAGCTTGTTTCTCAGGTGCATTAAGTAAGTTTTATTTATTTATTTTATTTGGTGCAGGATCATACTAATAAGCTTGAACTCATATTGATCCTCCTGTCTCAGTACATGACACGCAGTACGAGGGAACAAACTCAAGACCTTGAGCTTGCCAGGCAGGTGCTTAGACTGCCAAGCTATCTCCCCAGCTCAGGCTCATCAAATAAGTATCTGAACTCATACTACCATTCAAAAAGCATCCTTCAGACAGTGTTGGTGTGGCATTAAACTGACTATGAGCCCCAGAAGGCAAATGTGAGATATCGGAGGATGGAGAAAGCAGAAGTCAGCTTACACTGGGCACTGAACAGTGCATTTAGGATGTGTTGAACACATGCTGTATGCCAGGCACCAGGCTTGGAACTTTACATGGTTTATTTCAATTATCTCCCAACCTAGGCAGTTGGTAATAGTTCTCGATGGAACAGTTGCTTACATGGACAAAGTGTGCAAAGATCACACCAACTGTGCCCCATCCAGACAAATGTGAAACCTGCCAGAGTCTACCAATTCCCACGTACCCTGAGTCATACAATGGACATAGCTGCATAATGCACTTTCAATAAAGTTTTATTAGAACATAGCTATATGCATTTCATTTATTGACATGTCTGATTTATGGCTACCATCAGGTGCTAACTCACAGACCCCCTCACAGAGAGCATGGTATTTTTATATGCGCAAGAAATGCATTTTTCTCCTTTGTTTTCTCTTAAGGGATCAATAAGCATTTTGTTTTGTCTTTAATAAAAGTTATGTGAATTCTCCATAATCAGCATCTGTTTCCTTTTATTAAGAGGATTTTGCTACAGTTAATAACAGTGAGTCTTTATGACCCAAACACTCAAAGACTAGCGCCTAGGGCTATGGAACAATAAAATATATCATGTATTGGGTACCAAATGTGTGTTGCATGCTTTCTAACAGCACTTCTAACCCACTCTACTTCCTACTTAGCATGCCATATCTTCAAACAAACAGAAATTTGGTCACTCTGGATGCGAGACATGCCCGGCTCTGAAACTGTCTGCCAGGCTCCATGTTGCGTCCCAGCAGCAGGGGGTGTCCTTGGCACTCTGTCATCCTATAGGCTCCTATGCAGGGCCTCAAGGGTCACATGCTACCCGAGTCCTCTCTGTCCATTGCTGAGATCTGCTTTCTGCACCTCCATCCCTCCACCAGCAGCCCTCCCCACTGACCCTCAATCCCATCTAATCTCTGGGTTTGGAACTTGTGGCACAAGGATTTTTGTGCCAATAATGGATACAGTTGTTGACCTCTATTTGGGACCAGCAGACTTCTTCTGTAATGGGTTAGGTAGTAATTATTTTAGGCTTTGCAGGATATGTGATCTCTGTCATGCTTACATAACTGGGCCATTGTAGTACCAAAGCAACCACAGACAATATGTCAATAAATAAAATGTATATAGCATTTATATACATTTATATATAAAATGTATATACATTTATAAAATGTAAACTGTGTTCTAATAAAACTTTATTGACAAAAACTGATTGTAAGCCAGCCAAACCCCCAGGCTAGAGTTTGCCAACTCCTAATCTATATGGGATCTCCAAGATATCCTCATACCCTGATGCCAGATGGTTTACATATAACTAGAAAGTGAAAAATGGTGATCTAAGCCCCCATTCACCTGACTGACACATTTTGTGCAGTTCAAACAGAACATTTACTTTTCTTTTTTTTTTTAAGAATTATTTTATTTTATTTTATTTTATTTTATTTTTTTCTTGTTTCAGAACTTTTGTTTGTTTATTTTTAGGGCTGGCTCAGCCTGCCCTGAGGGCAGGGCTGGCGCAGCATGTGGTGTGGGGATCGAACCGCGGTCCCTGCAGCCACCTAAGCTTTCGTAAGCAGGCACTTTAGACCACTGAGCCATCCTGCCGGGCCCCAACATTTACTTTTCTAATGAGAGTTTTAAAGATACCCAAAAGCAGATGCTAGTATAATGAACCCACAGGCACCCATCACTCAGCCCCAGCAACCATCACCATTTGTTAACTCTGTGTCATCTATTCCCCAACACACATCATTTTTTTCTGAAATATTTTAAAGCAAATCCAGACATTGTATTATTTCACCCATAAATACTTCATCATGTCTCTCTAGCGGATAAGGACTTGCTTAAAACAAAAAAAATAACAGACCCACAAGATCACTATCACCTGAACAGAACAAAGAATAATTCCTTATTAGTGTCTAGTACCTTCTATGCAGTTAGATTTCCCCAATTGTCTCAAAATGTCTTTTTACAGGTGGTTCACTTAAATCAAGATCCAAATAAGTTACCCGTTGTGTTCAGAAGAGCTTTTAAATTTTTGACTTAGTTGTCAACATGTGAATATCTGGATTTCACATAAACATCGGGTTTTCAGCTTCTCTTGAAACAAAACCCAGAAGAGCTGGCAACCTGGCAGCCTCGGCCCCCAGCAGCAGGGGCACTGAGCGGCCAGCACACATTCCAAAGGGTGGCATGCATTCTCCTGCCCACCACAGCTTCGTAGCATCACCCCTGCATCAGGACCACGGAAGGCAGAGCCATCTCAGTTTGCCACTCACCCCCCTCCCTCAAGAGCTCACCTTTCTCTCCCCCTACCCTAAGGCTTCTCCTTTATTATTCTTTTCCCTCCTGCCGAGCAAATTCTCAGACTCTGCCAGGCTCTCAAAGGACATAATTACCCAAATCGGGAAGCGATGGAAAGAGGACAAGATGATACTCAGCGGAAGCCGGCAGGAGAGGTTCTATCCGGTGTCTTAGTGAGTGTCTCATTTCTTGGTGAAAAAATACCCAACACCCATAAATTAAAGGCAAAGATGGTTCTTTTGGCTCACAGTTTGTAGAAGTTTTAATCTGTCAGTGGCTGATTCCAGGAAGGACAAGGGAGACACAGCTCATGGCACAGCCCACAGAAAATGGGAGGTGAGGGGGAACCAAGGGAAAAGGAAAGCCACAGGCACAGGGACCCGCCTGTTCTTGTCAGGCTTCATTCCTAACATCACATCCGGTTCTAAGCTTAGCAGTGGACTCATTCACTGATGTAGACCATGGCCCTGTGTCTCAGTCACTTCCCAGGACATGCAGCTTTGAGGGGACACCTAGAGAGAATCCAGCACACCTAAGTGATCAGCAGACACTCCAGCCCTTCAGAGTGGCTGCCTACATGGAACCAGGAAAACTCTCCAGACTCAAAAGGCCTGCAAAATGAGCCCAGACTCTACCTGATGCTCCCAGAGGCTAGCACCTTCGCTCCTGAGGCAGAAGAATCAGCCTGTTTCAAATCTCCTGTGTGTCTTTGAAGAAATCTCTTCCCTTTCCTGCAATCCCATTGCTCATGCTACACAATGAGATCTCAGTGGAAGTGGGGAGGATTGGAGAAGAGAGCAGTCCAGATGGACTTGTTGGGTGAGGCACGAGCTGGCTGGACTGAGCCTCTCACGATCCTGAGTACACAGTCTCTTTCCCATCACCAGAGTGGCCATGGTGGGGAGAGTCCCAGAAAGGACAGGCAGCCAAGCCAGAAGAGGTGAGCAGGGGAGTAGCAGAGTACACCCTACCTTCCCTCTCCAGCTGCCCAGGGACCCTCTTCTGATGTGGATGCACCCAGCTGCTGCCTGATTCTTTCCTTCCGGGTACTGACCATCGCTGTTTGCCAGTTCTCAACATGGCACATGTAGGTACATCCACCTCCAAGGGGAAGGCAAGATACCAAAAAATGCCAGGGCTCTGAGTCTGTGAGTGCCAGAACTGGGGCAGGGAGTAGGAAGGCAGCGGTAGATCAGGGTCTGTGAAATGGCAGAAGAGAGGCAGTCAGTCTTGGGGTGCTCAGTCACGAAGAGGAGTCCAGCTGCAGGGAAACCAGGTGGCCCAGTGGGGGAGTCAAACCCATGAACAAGAAGTTAAAATAAAATGTGACACATGCAAGAATAGAAGCGTGCATCAGGCACTTTGGGAACACAGAGGAAATGATCTATTTGTTTATCCAGTTATACATGCTCCACCTCGTTCCAAAAATAATTTGAAGAGGCCAGCGGAGCTCAAGACAGAAACACAATGTGAGGATTATATAAATGAGCAGAGGGAAACAATGGAGGAAGGACAGGATGAAACTCAGAAGGAAATTAGTGTCTATCAATGGCTCCCATACTTCTGCTAGACTTGTGACTCCAAATTTGCCTCTGAACTTCCTAGCAGGTGACACAAGAGGAGAGTCTCTGAATCATAAAATTTGCAGCATTCCTAAAATCAAAGCATGGAAGGACTTTTGGAGATATACCAACAATCCTGTGGCTGGGCTGAAAGAGTCCTCACAACCAATTCTGAGGAAGAGTCCCTCCAACAAGGAGAGGAAACCATGGGAACTCACCGCCCTGGGTCTGAAAAATGCCTCTATTCTTACACAGTAATGCATAGTTAATATTTTCCAAGTCTCCATTCAAAGTTGAACTGTTGATTCAGGTATTCTGACAGTGTTACCTGGGGATGTGGACTGTGAGATTTCCATTGGTAACTTAAGGGATTGCTATTGTGATAGACAGTAGCCAACTCATAGTAGGTACTCAATAAATATCAGTGGACGGAATCCCACAGAGGCCAAAATAGAAAATGGACACTTAGAAAGCAGCTAGAAAGGATTGTCCACAGTGTATCACAGATATGGGTGCAGCACTGAGGGGGTACCAGTCAACAGCCCCATCTATTTAAAGATATTTTTAAGCTGCACGAATAGGCAGAAATAATTTGACATTTTTGTCTATGTCTATTGGTTTCTGTCAATGTCATGCTCCTGAGCAATGATAAAGTCACAGAGTAGACTTTAGAGTACGATTTGCAGGATCAGGATAAGGTTTCTGAGGACCATTTTGAATAAGCAATTGGGTTTTAGCTGGCACTTTTTCTTCTTGTCTTTTTCAAAACTATTAACTTTAAAGTGACATGAATTTTTTTCAATAAAAATATAATTGCTCATCATCAGAACATTACCCAGGACACGGGGATTTAAGGCTACAAGGAAAACCATACAATGAGAAGGAAATTACAGAAGGCATTACAGAGATGCTGCACTGAATTCTGAATTCAGTCACATATGCACGGCCTTATTTCAGTCACATTCAACATCCCTAGTTGGTCTCGAGACCGATACAACAGACCCTCACCTAAATTGGGAAAGAATAGCATCATATGGGACAGCATTCTGCAACAAGACATGATTGTCAGGATAGAAATGCAGGTATTTTATTAAAATACTGTGGGATATTGTCTGGCTATACATTTGCATATGAAGAAATATATGTGACATTTCCAGCTGTCTCTCCTTCCCCTAAAAAAGACCATGAGTATGAGTCAGGTGAGCTACAGTCTCATCACATCGGTGCAGCTGATAACACAGTGTGATTCTCAGCTGAGGAGTGCTCCACTCTGCCTACTGAGATCCCTCTGGGAAGACTTCCCAGAGGAGGTGACTTTGGGCTACTTCCTCAAGGATAAGTAGGTGCAGGTGGAAGCACTTCCAAGCAGATGGGAAGATGGAGATATCGCCCTTTCACCCCTTATCACTCTCTCTTTACACCACCCTGGGGCTCCCTTCTTCCTAACCAGCATCCCAAAGATGCTGAGAAGGTTGGGTACTTCCTGCATCCACAAGGTTTCCAGATCTCTCTCTCTCTCTCTCTCTCTCTCTCTCTCTCTCTCACTCTCATTCTCTCTCACTCTCTCTCTCTTGCTCTCTCTCATTCTCTCTCCTGTCTCTCTCTCTCTCACTCTTGCTCTCCCTCCCCTCTCTCCAAACCTTAAATCTCTTCCTGATCCCTTGAGAGGGTAGTGGCCGTGGGGACACAGCTGAACACTTGATTTCTACTTGCAGGTCTCAAGAGATCATTCCCTATCCAAGAGGTTTATATAAGGCTGGACTGCTGGCCCAGCACAGAAGGGGTCAAAGGGAGGTCAGTCACAAAGCCAGAGTCTGGGGTCTTGGAGAAGCTGTCCAGACACTCCTGAGTGGGCTTTCGCCCCTTCTATCCTTACTTCCTCTTCACCTCAAGCTTGTGGCATCTTGCCAAGGGCTGTCAGACAGTAAGTCACAAGAAGATACAAAGATGGGAGGTAGATACTTAGACTTCTGTGTACAGCAGGACTCAGGGGACTGGCTGCTCCCTGGGCTGGTGTAGGGTATCTGTGTGGTTCTCAAGCTGCCCAGGTGGCTTAGAGGCACACAGGGCTTAAAATCCTGAGTGTGGATCAAATAAAAGATGTCTTGGTTGGCACAGAGTTATTGTTGTCATTGCTGAAGAATTAGATCCCTTAACGAGCATTGATAACAGTCACACAGTTGATTAACAATAAGCAGCAACAGTAGCAATAATACATGAGCAACATGGGGTAGAGTCACAGCCTTTAAAATGCAGGACGTGCAGGCACAGGCTTCGCCCGTGAGGACACTGTGCAAAGTAGGATACACCAGTCACAAAAGGACAGGCCCTGGTTCTGCTCAAATAAAGGAGCTGCCATGGCCAAGTCACAGAGAAAGAAAGCAGGATTGTGTGGGTTAGGCCAGGGCAAGGAGATGTGGGGCGTTCATGTTTAACAGGCACTGAGTCCCAGTTGGGAAGATGAAAATACTGGAGATGAATGATTGTGAAAGCTACATAACAACCTACGTGTCCTGAATGCCACCGAACTGCGCACCTCAAGTGGTCAGGGTGGCATGTTTTATGCTACGTATATTTCATCATGATTAAACATCTTTGCAGTACAGCTAGGCTAGGAAATGAGCCATGGACTCAAGAGTTGGGCAAGTCTGGGCATGGGTCCCAGCACTGCTGCTTGGCCAACGTGACTTGACCTCTCTGAGTTCCCATTTTCTCTTCTGTGATGTGAGGAGGGGGCAAGAATGAATAGTTGGGGGTACACCTGGCAGCAATCATCTCGTAGACATCTCAGGTAACTCTGTCCCCCTACCCTGTGAGATGGGTGAGCAAAGATTATAGTCAGGGTTTGCAAGGGGAACAATCCAGGGCAAACAATATATAGGATTATTTTATAGTAGTCCCCCAAAAAGTTACATTCAAAGATAGTGCCAGAATCTGCCCACACACTAAAGACCAAAAGAATCCAGCTGGGGGCCTGGATCCCATGGCAAGGTCCTACAGGAGGCCAGCTGAAGAAGACCTGGACCCCATAACAATACCCCACATGAGTCCAACTGGAGACCGAGTGTCCACAATAATGTCTGATGAAGGCCCGCTTCAAAGATCTGCACTGGAAAGGCCCAAAAGATCAGTGGTGGAAGCTAGAAAGTCTGTGCCAGCAGGGTGAAGGTTCTGTGCTAGCAGGCTGAGGGATCTGCATGCGAGCCAGAAAGCCATGCTCAAGAGAAGAGCCAGGGACCCTCCCCTGGCGCCAAAAGGTACCACAGCCATCCTCAGTGAAAACTTGGTCCTGGGCTCCTCTGACAGTGATGAAAGCTTCATTCATACCAGGAAAACCAGCAAGGCAAGGCCCTCCAGGAGGACCAACAGCTCCCTAACTGCTTCTATTCTTCTCCAGTTCTGCTTCTTATATAGCCAGCAGCAATCCTTGGGGGGGCCTCCCACACCCAGCGCCATGCTGGTTCAGTTCAGCTGGATGTTACAAATTGACCACCCACTGTCAATCCACCACAGTAATTTTCAGCCTCATTTTTCTAAAGGGAACGTTGAGCCTCAGAACGGCTGTGTGAAGCACCTAAGCTCACACAGCCAGGAAGCGGAAGGGCCAGGGCTCAGGTAGAAATGTAAGATGAGAATGCAGCTGGCATCTGCATTCCACACTGTGGGGTCCCTCAGATAGCTCTGCAGCGCTGCAGTCTCACTTTGAGTCTGAGGATTTGGAAGGCGCACATCCAGATACCTGACTTAGAAACTGCGCTTTCTTTGGGTTCTGCTATTAAGTATATTGTTTCTGGGGCCATTACTCAGCATCACTCTGTTTATGGGCTGCTTTTCTATTTACAACTCCTATGAATGTGCACCTGAAATAGATCCTGATGATAGGTCTCTAGAATCCTACATGCTCGGAAATCAAAGCAGGACACCTTGGTGAACAGAGACACTATTCCAAAAGCCAAAGTCTCAATTGCAGGAATCAAGTTGAAATCTCAGTTCTCAGAGTAAAGCTCAAAGACGTGGAGAACCAGACAAGAGAGCAGGCATTGCTGCCCAGAGAGGGGTATAGAACACCAGCAGGAGAAAAGCAGAGCCAACGGAGGGGTCTTCGGACATCAAGGCTCAGACTTTCCACTCCTGGCTTCCTGCCCGGGCCACCACACAATGGCCCCCGAGTTGCCATTCACATGTTTGGCAATGCGAGTGGCATCAAGCCACCCAGCAGTGAGCCAGCCCTGCCTCTCCCTGCACTATGAGGCTTTCTTTCCTTTAAAAAAAAAAAAAAATTAGCAGCTATTTGTGACACATACTGATTATACATTCATCATGGAGAGTTGGTATAGGCACATAGTGCCTCATAATTCTTTGTTTTCATTCATCTCCTCTCTCTCTTCTCCCTCCTTCCTCTCCATCTCTTGGATGCTTTCCATTGGCCAAAGGTCTATCTACCTGTTTCTATCATCTGTCTCTTATTCTCTAAGGAGATCAAACATGTTGGGAGTCAAGGAAGATGGTGAAGCAAAATGTGGAAATTTTCCTCACTGTCTTAAACCTTGGAGGCCAGATTTGACATGGAGAAAGGCATAGAGTCTGTATGTGTGGACCCCCCCCCCAGTGCCTTTGCCCTTTTGTCTTACTGAATCCTTAGCATCTCGACATCAGTGATGAGAAAGAAACTCAGAGAGCCTTGCTCAGTCCCTTGCTCATGGTTATGTGGCCAGCACTGGCACAGCTAGAACGGCAGCATGGAGCAGTGGCTAAGCACCCACTGTTCCTCACCCGGCTGTCAGTGGAGAGGGGCAAAACTGGACAGAGCAGAGAGGAAACCCAATTCCGGTAAACCTTAAGGACTGGAGGGACAAGATCTGGGGTGGGGGTTGGCATCAGTGAGAACCAGCAGCAGGAGCACTGCTGCAATCTCTGTAGGTCTGGGTCCCAGTGATGGATGACCAGGTTGATCCCTGGATCCTGAGCTTCCTGGAGGTGCTCCTGTGAGAGGCTAGGAGAGGCCCACAAGAGGAAAATGCGGAAATACAAGTTTGCTTTGTGAACCAGCACCAGACAGACTGAGAGGGAGAGCACTGAATCCTTCTTCCCACCCCCACCCCTGCCCCCTTGGCCACTTTGGCTCTCACTTCAGGCACATCCTCCTCTGAGCCT
The DNA here is from genome assembly GCA_004027025.1 of Myocastor coypus. NCBI lineage: Eukaryota > Metazoa > Chordata > Mammalia > Rodentia > Myocastoridae > Myocastor > Myocastor coypus. The sequence goes on from PVJA010025034.1 coordinate 26,523, forward strand.
GAGCCTTCTATCTGCTGTAGTACAAGGAAGCCGACTGGGGCGTCACCACCAAGCTTTTCCTTGCCTAATGGGTCTCTATAACAATGGCTCGACTGGCTCAACTTGCAGGCCCAAGGGGCTGGGGCTCAAGTGTAGCCTTTCTTTCCCGTCCCCCACACTGCTGGGCCCTCATGAGGGAACCATTGAGGAGAGACGGACAGAATGGGGCAGCATCGCCTGGCCCTTACCCTTGAAGCCTCCCTACTTTTCTGAATTTTTCAAAGAGCCTTGACTCAGACTCCATCAAAGATTCATCAGGCTTGGTTTGGGGCCCAAGTGTCTGTTTGAGAAGCCAACAGAGTGGGGGCTGAGGGAGGCAGCCAGGAGCCTGGCAGGCCATGTGAACACCTCAAGTGGCGCTAGGGTTCTGCCCTGGCTGGAGCTGCAACCCCCGAAAGTCAACGGAGCTGACTTGCCTGAGTGGGCATCAGCGCTACTTACCCTCCCTCTCGTGAGGACTCAAGGAATCAACAGTGGCCAATGAGAGCTTCAAACTCCAGAAAGGGGACTGGACGGCTGAGAGCCACTGGGGAGGCCGGGGCTCCCACGCTGGGCTTCCACACTGAGAGGGCAGCTGGGCAGCCCAGCTGCGGGCGCCTCACTGCCAGCAGCATCTTCTGTTTAGACAAATAGGGCTTACGTTGGCAACTGATGGGAGAGTCTGCCTTGCCTCTCATGGAAGACGCTGAGTTCCAGGCTGGGGAAGAACTTCCTTGCCCAAGACCCCTCAGTCAGTCAGTCAGTCAGTCAGCAACAGTGTGTAGAACGCGAGGCTCCAGCTCGCAGGCCCAAGCCTGAGCTCCGCTCCACCAGATCCCTGAGCTGGTGCCTATTATGAGTGTGTCCCAACCTCCCCAAGCAGCAGTGAGCTGGTTGATGAAAGACCCTCGCCAAGCCAGTCTCTGGAGGCGGGGTGCATGTGTGGACCTTCCTGCGATGCTCGGGGTGCAATGTTCTGTGTGATGGGAACTTCGTGGAGGCCCCTGGCGCAGGTCTTACTGAGGAGCAAAATGAAGTCTCAGTTCACAGAGGCTTCTTGGATTTTAAGACAAGGAAGTAGAAGCCCAGATGGCGGGAGGCCTCCAGGTACCCGGCTGTGTCCTTTCTACCGTGTCACTGCAGCTCACTTAGCCGCTGTCCTGTTTCAAAAGTGCCCTTGGCCAGCGCTGCCACTTCATCCTTGCTGGGAGCTGTGACAAGGGAGGGGAGGTAGGGACCCTCTCTGGGCTCTCCACCCCTTCCCTGTATCTCAAAGCTCTGGTCAGCTCTCAGCACCAGAACACCCACTGTGGCCCAAGTGAGACAATAAGCCCAGATAATCATGTTTTTAATAATCGCCTGGAGTTTGTTTAACATACAATCACGACCGGCAATAAATCCAAATTAAAAGCCCAACTGGGAGGCCTAAGTTAAGCTGCCCGGTTGGAAATGGAGCAGCTGAGGGAGAGGAGGGGCGGGGAGTGAGGTGGGGCCAGAAGCAGAGGATAACCTCCCATGGGGGCCAGGACCCCTTGGGAGGATCAAGCAGGTGACCACATCTGGCCCCTGTTCCAACCCTAACCCCAGCACAACTCCTACTTTCTTAACTCAAAGGAATTTCTCAATGGTGCAGGCAGAAAAATATTGAAGCTCCAAAATCCCTAAGCTGCACAGGAGGCCAGGCACACAGGCTGTCTCTGGGCAGAGCCTCCCTGGCACACTATGCCAAGCTTTGTACCCAAAGCTCCTGCCTGCTAGAGGCTGATCTGCCAATGCCTGTTGAGTAAGTGAATGGATGAATGGATGATTCTATATTCATTCATTAAGTAGGGTCTCCTTAATTCTCACATACTTACTGGGCATCTACAGCTGGTGGGGGTGTAGTCATGAATGAAATTCCTGCCATCTAAGAGTGCACTGCCTAGGAGCAGGTGGAGAGTTTGGTTCTGGTCTCTGTGGTACGTGCTCAAAAAGATCCAGATAAGCCCTGCCAGGGCAAGGATTCACAAAGCACTCCAAGAGGAAGCTTCTTAAATCTAGGTCCCAAATTGATATCAAGTGACAGCCAGACCTGCATAAGCCTGGTGGGCCCCAGGGTGTGGTGGGTGAAGTAGTCAGAGAGCAGTTCTCACGACAAAGAGACAGGGTGTACAGAGCTGGGCAGCAAGGAGGAGCGGGATGGTCAAGGAACTAGGAAGAGCTCCATGGGATTGGAGGAGAGAATCAGGCTGGAAGACAAGGAGGAAGAAGGCAGGGAGGAGGCAGCGAGGAGAGCAGGGGGGAGAGAGAAGAGGGAGGGCGGAGGTGCGCTGTTGGCAGAGCAAGAGCACGCAGAACTCTGTGGGCCGGGCTGCACAGTTAAGGCTTTGTGCTGAGGCAGAGGATGTTGGTGTGGGTTTAGCAGGAGGATGACATGCCTGGAATGGTGGTCAGGCAGATGGCTCTGGCCACGGCATGGGGAACGGATTAGAGGAAAGAGCATGGCAGGATGGCGGAGGCTGCCACAGTGTCTCTCCGGGCAGAGGGAGGGCATGGCCCCGAGAGGAGCTGTGACTGGACTTGCCTGCACCCATGGGCCCCCCAGGATGAGCAAGGGCCATGGAGTCCGAACATAGGAGTGGAGGGGGCAACAAAAGCATTTTGCATCTCCCAGACTGCTTGGGTCAGTGAACAGACAGCAATGTCACCGAGGACACAGCCGCCTGTCCACTCCCTGCCCTGTGCAAAGGAGCACAGACGTCCCCTGATCTTCGACCCCTGGGCCTCTGCTGCAAGGCACTGTCCTGGACCCCTAGAGGCCAAGCTGGAAGGGGCCTGGAGAAGCATCTAGAGCCGCTTGTTTGACCGATTGGGAGGCTGGGGTCTGGGGAGGGTTCAGACTCACCCAAGACACCCAGAGAGTGAGCAGAGAGCTGAGCACCCAGACAGTGTGGCCACTGTGTGGCCAGGTGACACGGAGCAGCACCAAATCCAGGCACACCTGGCCATTCCCTTTAATCACATTTGGGTTTGTGGAGCCTACATTCCACCTGTGCGATTAGGAAGTGCCGCCTCTGTCCCTTGCTGAAGTGCAGGCTCGGAGCTAGCCTTGAGATTCTAAGTGTGGGCAAGTGAGAAAGGAAAGCAGAGTAGGCATCAGGGGACACGGCTCAAGCCCTGCCTTTTCTGCTAGCACACGCTATATGCCCCGTGCTCCACTCTGAGGCTCAGTTTTCTCATCAACAACAAAGAAATCAAATGGGCTCAGAGAGTGGATTAAATAAGAACGCCAATAAGAAAGGCTTTCCAAACTGTCAAGCACCAGGATAGTCTGCAGAATTCTCATTTGTACTGCCTCTTTTTTAACACGCATCTGGCCTGGGCCTGCTCCATTCCAGTCTCAATACCCTGGGGTATGTGAGATGGCTAGGACAGTGTTCCAGCGTGAGACACCTCTCTCCTGTGGTTCTGGCTCTGGGCTAAGTAGGCAGCAGCTAGAACTGGCACGCTCGGCAGCCAGTCCTTCCTGCCAGGGACCCCTCGGCCTCGAGCCTCATTCACACGTTCTCCCCAACCTGACTCCCCTGCCTGATCCATCACACACTCGTGGGCTATCCAGCATTCACTCAGCAAGTGGATAAACTCTGGAGTCCCTGAGCTCGGGGAACTTACAGCCCTCTAGTCCTCCGACGCACACGGGTCTCAGCTGCAAACAGCTCACGGGAGGGCCCTGCTCAGAGCCTCCCAGGGTGCTCAGGACACAAATCCCGTATCTGTCCTGGTCTTGGGACCGTGCCTGCCCCAAGGACTCCGTATTCTGGCCCTGCTCTTCCCTCAGGTCACTCCACCGACATGGTCCTCAAACATGCCAAAGTGGTCGCACCACTGGCTCCTCGCATTGCCTCCGCCCGGCACGACCTTCCCAAGACCCACGTGAATGTGGCCTCCATGCAGAGGCTCAGAAGCACAGCCTGGCTCCTCTCCGCCTTTCTGTGCCACCACGCGTTTCTTCCAAGCACTCACCGTGAATTTTCCCTGAAAGCCATTATGAAGTCAATGAGGCGCCTCCCACTGGGCGTTCTCTCCCAAGGGAAGAAACACACAAGCGCCCAGAGCGTGCAGGAACTCACCCTCCTCCAGGAGGCTTGGTGGCAGCTTCCCCAGGCAGACAGCGTGCTGCAGAGCTCTAAGAAATGAGTGAGCCTGGTGTGCCTTGAGGCCGGGGGAGGGGCAAAGGCCCAGAGTTCGGGAACTAAGGCCGCGGGCTACTGCAAGGAGACGCCCACTTCTGCAGCAGCTGCTGGGAAGGGACTGGGTGTGGCTGCCGAGGCTGAGGCAGGAGCAGGCTGCTCAGAAAATGATACAGCTGCTCCTCGGGAGGCAGGCTTGGCTCCAGGAGCAAGAGGGAGCCAGCCGTGGGCGGCGCCGAGGCCATATTTCCTCCCGTCTGACCTCAACTCTTTTACGAAATCCATCAGGATGCTTTTCTGCTGGGGACGTGCAGCTTCAGCAGACGCAGAGGAGGCCAGCCTCCCTCTACCAGGTTCTCGTGGCTTGCAGCAGGAGGAAAGGGCTCCGAGCTGCCTCCCATCAGGAGCCAAGGAAAGATAAGAGCAGCTTCCCCACGAGGTAGTTACAGTGGAGCTTTGAAAAGGGGCACAAAGGCCTTTGTAAGCCAGTTGGGGA
>PVJA010025035.1:0-31205 GCA_004027025.1 Myocastor coypus
TTTTTTTTTTTTTTTTTTTTTTTTTTTTTTTTTTTTTTTTTTTTTTTTTTTTTAATTTTTTTTAATTTTTTTTCTTGTTTCAGAACTTTTGTTTGTTTGTTTGTTTATTTATTTATTTTTATGGCCGACTCAGCCTGCCCTGAGGACAGGACTGGTGCAGCATGTGGTGCCGGGGATCGAACCGTGGTCCCTGCAGCAACCTAAGCTTTCCCAAGCAGGTGCTTTAGACCACTGAGCCATCCTGCCAGGCCCCATGCTGGTGCTTTTAAAGTCAAGATCAGCTAATAATTCCATCCACGTGAACTTTCACAGTTTTGCTCCTAGCCTCTGTCTGTCTGGTTTACACTTCAACCTGCTCACTCTTTATGAGTTGGACTTTTTCTGCAGCCCCCCTGAGCTATGAAGAATTCATCAACATCCTCTCTGTGTCCCAAACTGAATTGAATATCATTTATTTCTTCTCTCCATGACCTTCACGAGTTAATTCCTTCTTTTCCCTCCAGAACTCAACTCAGAATCATATTTTGCAGAGACATTTCCTTACTTACCTCATCACACTCTGATTTGTGTTCTTCTTATTGTATTCCTAGTTTTCCAAAGCCATGAAATGTTCATAATGTTGAAATCACTTATTTATTCTAAATTGTTGCAAAATGTGGAAAAGTTTGTAAATGTGAAGTTCATTTGAATCTTCAGGTAAAACAGCTCATTTTTCATTCTTTCAATGTCTATCAGACTGTTATATAATTACACAACTTCAAATCAACTCATTTTCTTAAACTTCTTAATTTTTATGTCAGTGAAAACTGAATATCACCAGCTATAGCTTCATTCTTCAAAATACTCATTTGGGGATATTGCTTTCATTTCTTCACTTTGACAATATTTGTGAAAGGTTATGGAATGTTTTCTAATTGGTAAATAGTACTTTTAAATATTTTAATATATTATGAGATATATTTAATATAATAGTTTTATTTATTCTGCAAATAATGAAAAAATAGAAAGACAAAAATTGTTGACAAAAAAAAAAAACCTGTTTCCACTAATGTAGTATTTTTTAAAATTTTATTTATTTGGTAAATGGTCTTCCTGTGCCACTAAGACTCACAATGATCCTCCTGTCTTAGCCTTGCTAATAGTGGGATTGCAGGCATGTTCCACCACGCTCAGTCCTCCTCATCAGTTAGGCACAGCCAGGATGGGGTCAGCAGGGTATGTAGTACTGGGGTTTGAACCCAGGTCTTTGCATTTGCCAGACAGGAGATTAGATCACTGAACTATCTCCCTGTCCCTTCCTGTCCTTGTAATAAAATTTGAACAAAGAAGAAAGCAAGAAATTTTTGTTTTAGTCACTCACTAGAATCAAGCTAGTTAGTAGTGTTTTACTTCAAGGGGAAAAAAAAAAGCTTTCCATGAATACATATTGAAACATTAGCTTAAAAGAAGCAGAGGAATGGATTTCATAAATTTTTTAGCTTTTGGCAATAGCTTTTCTAGCTTGAAAGTATACTGTAAAAATACTGAGCATCTTACTTCCACTGACCTGTCTATGCTTGCATTGTTACATTACATGGAATTCTATGTACCTGTTATATATTGGATACAATCCAAATATGAAGCAATAGAATGGAAGGAATTTCATGATCAGTAGGTAGAATGTTATGCAAGCACTATTACAAAGGCTAGGTAATAACCTAAAAATATAGTTATACTTTGGTACTAAATTGGATGGCAAATTATACCTTGCATACCTATTATCAGTTCATGACACATAATATATACCACACTGAAAAATTATTGCAAAATGACATAATAAATTTGTAAATCTCTCCAATCTAAATTCTGATATTATAGATAATTTTCTTTTATATTTCAAGTTCTACCTAGTTGTCATAATTTCTTGAATAAAGTTTAGGAGGAGACTATTTCTATAAAGTCATCATTATATAAGGAAAGGATATCAATAATAAATATACTGAAATGTCATGAATCTTAGGGGAGAAAATAAGCACATTTTCAGATGTAAAAAAATAAATTCATCTTAGACAAAGGACGATTTTTCTGTCTATATTTGAAACTTAAAATACAATGAAGAGATTTGGGATGGTGGTACACACTTGTGATCCAAGTATTAGGGAGGATGAGGCAGGAGGTTTATTTTGAGTTCAAGGTCAGTCTTGACTAGATAGTGAGTTCAAGGCCAAGCTGAACTACACAGGGAGACCTTATCTTGAAAAATAAAACACAGTGAAGAGCTATGATAGACATCAAATTGATAAGGAATAAAGTGTGCTAGATTTGTCTTTGGCTAACTGTGAGCAAAAGTTTCTCAGAATCCCTACTCTGTATGATTGCAGCACAGAGTTGGTTAAAAATGATATTGCAGGAGAGAATAAGCAAAGAAACACAAGCCATTGCACTCTGAATATCAACATTAACAGGAGGGAAGGAGACAGGTGCCAGACACTGCTTTGAAATTTCCCTGCTTGTCTTCCCAGGTGCTGGCTCTGTTAACCTGTAGTGAACCAAGCCAAATGCCATCAGTTAGATATGAACTCAAGAAAGTAGTAGTCATTAAGAATGAATCATCTTCTACCTCAGCCACCTCACAGTCCAACAGTTTGGCCTGCCCTGCCTCCAGAAATTCCAGCAAGCCCTCACTGTTCTCCTACACCAGAATTGGTTAGTGACATTTGTCTGGTCCTCTAATTCCCCCTATGTTTGGAAATCTGCTGCCACAAAGACTATAAGATCTCAGTTACAAAATGAAAGGAAATGCTTTAAACACTACAACCTGGATACGAATGATAGGCCACTCTTTCTTCAAAGAAATATCCTCAATAAGTTACAGTGGGTTCAAAGGCCATTTATTTTGAATTAACTTATTCTGGGTTTTACTTTTAATTTGTTTTCTTGGAAATGAGAATTAATGTATGAATCAGAACAGTACCTGAAGCACAAATTTTTGTGTCACAAATTGTTCTGCCAATGGGGGCAGGAAATATATATATATATATATATATATATATATATATATATATATATATATAGACAAGGTCTCACTATGCAGTTCAGGCTGGCCTTGGACTTACTTTTATAGCCCAGGCTGGACTCGAATTCACACTGATCCTCCTGCCTCAGTCTGCCAAGTGCTGGGATTACAGGTGTACACCACCAGCCCTGGCTGAAAATTTATTTTCAAGCACTACTCAAAAAAAGTGTTTAGTAAGAAATGAACACAAATAGAGTCTGTGTCTACCAAGGGACATTTTATAATATGCAAAGTAAATTTCAAAAGTCAGTATGCAAGGTGGGCCAGGTATGTGACAGGGCCTGTGGCGATAGTTCAGTAGAATAAGCATTTGCCTGGCAAGCACAAGGGCCCAGTCCCCGGTTTAAAAAAAAAAAAAAAAAAAAAAGTGTGACAAATACAATTAGTAAAAAATAAATGGATCGTGTATTCTTTTACCTTCTTTTGGGAAAAAAAATGTTCCTCAATCCTCATGTTACTTCAAAACATTCAGTTCTGCAAGAATTCCTACTATGGAAGAAAATAAAGTACAAAAATACATAAAAAAAAAAAAAAGTTTTTCAAAGCAAAATAGACCAATAGATTGGAAACAGTTCGATGTTTTACAGCATGCCCCATGGCATCTCTTCATTTATTTTATAGATGTGAGGAATGGAGGTTAGAATGCCATTTTACACACACACACACACACACACACACACACACACACACACACATCTTCACAAGTGGAATGTGACTGCAATACACCATTCTTCTTCCTTGCTCCCAAATTTATCAATCAATAGCTCAATTTAGATTTTTAATTAAACTTTAAACCTGTACTTTCTCAAAGGCTTGGTTAATTGTCCATTTTCCACCGGGGTAGCATCAAGAAATATATGAGGGGAAAACAAGAATTCCTCTGTAGACTTGAGAAATCCCAGCAATGGTTACTGGCTGAGACACAAGGGGCATGGCCAACGGTTTCTGAAACTACATGAGAAAGGTCATCATCACATAACCTATCTCTGGCCCAACTGCCTTGAAGAAGATGAGCTGTCTTTGGAATTAGACACACAGTGTGGTATTTCAAAGACATAGTTAAACCCAGTTAATCAGGGTCAGAATAATCAGGGCTAGAGAACAAAGAAAGGGGATTTGTATAATTGAACTGAATAAACATCTTTCTTTCTCCTGTTCAATTTTCATCATTTACTATGTTTTGCCTACCTGTTCATCTTCCTCTCTATTGACCTATCTGTCTCTCTGCTAATCATCTATCTTAATCCACCTATCTCCCTTACTTTTAACACTGGTATATATATATATATATATATATATATATATATATATATATATGTAACTTTTTATAATTTTACATAGCCAAATAAAGGAAAATAAACCAGAAAATCCTTTGTTAACAGAAGATGAAACTGTGCCCAGCAAAGGACAAGCAGGCAGAGAGTACAGCCCTAAGGAAAAAAAAAATAAGAATTAGGATCATTATAGATTTAGGCTTTGTTTTATAAAGTCTAAAGTACCTCCTAAGTAAATTTAAAACAAAGTAACTACAAATTCTAGGAACAAAGCATGAAACATTACATTTCTTTTGTTTAAAAGCAACCTTTCCCAGATGGTATTAGCACAACTAATAAAGAACATTTTATATATTTTATATTTAAACAGCAGAGATAAATAAATGCTATAATTATTTATGCCACAAAATTTAGATCAACAAATATCTTAAGTTTGAAAGAGGGCTGTACTGTCTAAAAATAAATGCATCAGTGCAAAACTTGACTGACACAAAGGGATTTTGTCTAATTGATATGAGTAAAGTTGAAAGTATAAGTACAGACCAGAAACAAAGTTATTATTGACACTAACAAGCACCTCAACATCATAACTATCTGAAGACACAAAATTCACCACGCTTGCAATACCCTAAATGTTTTCAGGTCATGTGTTCCAGCATCCTGCTCAGTTGTTTTCAGCTTTGTCTTTACCCTCCCCACCCCCGACTTTTTTTTTTTTTTTTTTTTTTTTTTTTTTTTTTTTTTTTTCTGTTTTATTAGCTAATTCCGGAACGGTTGAGATGTGTCTCCTCAAGCATCACTTAGTTCCTTACTCCAGAGCATGGAGGTTGGCCACACTTCGAGCTCACCTTACTTTGAGCTCACATCCCTCTGAATGGCAAAAGGGGAGTTAAAGGCCTCTCTCCCTCTTAGCAACTGGAACCCAAAGGTGACATCTCATTTGTCTTTCTAGCAGCTGACACTGAGCTAGGACTATAGCAAATCTTAACTGAAAGCTTATTGGTATTTTTATTTAAACTCAGAAAAGATATGGCACGTTAGTTCACTTACATGATGAAAACAAAGTTTTTAATTTCTTTTACGTTTTAGGTTATGAATTGCAATAAGCATCCAAAGTGCTTGGTAGTTCAATAATTATAAATGAGATGAGTTTTCCATTTTCAAATCAACACAAAACGTGCTTCTAATTCTTTAAAGTTGGAGAAGCTGCATGATGGTGGGGCTGTTTATCAGGTACCCTATAACATCCTCCAATCAGAAGACACTTTGAATAAACTGGCATACCGCAGTGGTACGTGTGTGCTTCTGAATGCTTAATGGTTCCACACCTCAGCCACCTTCCCTTAATGAAAAGCTGTGAAACACATCATCAATCCTGATCATCTTTAACAGCCACTTTAGAAGTTGCAATGATGTTAAAGCAATATTTTAGGATCAAAGATAGAATCAAGTCCTTTACTATTTATAAGAATCATGCCCTTGAATATTGAAGAGTTAATATCAGCTGAGTCTATTCTCCTAAGTGGCAGATGACTATGGAAAAATATTTATCATTCAGATCTCTCATTACTTTGGCTCATATATGTTGTCTTCTTCAAACTTGTCATTTCCATTTCACCCATAAACCATGAGCATGTGCGCGCGCACACACACACACACACACACACACACACACACACACACACACACAAACACACATCACCCAAGTAGAAGTTGCTCTGAAACAAGACAGCTAAGCTCCCCTCAAAATGGACATGAATTATGGGCCTCAATGTCCCACATCTTTAAAATCACCGACATGATCTCAATAAACCAAAAAAATGAAGAAAGTTATTTTATTTGCAATAAAATGTGAATTGCATGGAGCTTTTCATTCACAAATATGTTAGTTGTGATCAACTTTCCCAGTTTAAAGGCCAGAGAAATAACACAAAGAATACTCTTCACTCTCACTACTGAGCTATCTGGGCCAAGCTCAGGTGTTGCTCAGCAGCAGAACATATCTTCTCAGGAATTTGTACCTAGTCCAACTCATCATTTCTTTAATTGGCTCAAAATAAGGTAAGTGTGCGTCCAGGCCTTAAAGTCAAAGTAGCAACTTGGATAATTTTAAACCCTCTGGTTTTAACTTTTGTTTTTGGAGAAAATCTTGATGGTTTCTTTGAAGTCTTCTTCACTAAGTAGCAAGTTTTGTTTGTTAGTTTAGTTCCTTTAGAGAGGGTCTTCTGGATATATTGTTTTCCTGATTTGCTCAGTCTTAACAGAATGTTCATGTCCAGTGGATATTATCATTTCTTCATCTGTAATGAGACATCTGTGCCTCACATACTTGCATTGATTTCTCAAATCCCCAAAAGAGTAAGGGCTCAAAATGGGACCAGAATCTGTGATGCCTATCTCTGAGGAGGGCTTTGCAAAGCCCATGGTTTCTTCGTAAATAAGTACATGTTTGATTATGGAAAATGGAAAATAGCACATAGAAATCAGGCCCTCCAAGCACTAGGTCTGTGCTGCTCAGTTATTCATATTCTTCCCCAAACATCTAATTTAGTTCAGAGTGACTTAGGCCCAAGGGAGCATTTGGTTCACTGATGTTTAGGACAGTGAGCACTCCTTAGCCATTGAGTTTAATGTGTCTTATTTTATGACTCCAGGCCTAGTCCCACCTCTCTGCTGGATTGCATTGTCCTGAAAAACTATTTATATGTACCTAGGGACTCCAGTAATGGACCCATAAAAAATTCAATAAGGGAATATTTTAATCAAAATATGCTGTCTGACATCACAGAGTCACTGAATTCTCATTTAAAATGGGAGCACACCGCTGAAAAATGTTCATTGCTGTTTTAACCTCACTGGTTTCTAAATGCATTCTGTTCATGCTCTGCTGTTGATGTAACTGGCTACTGATGTGTATCCTAAGAAGAACATTTCTGTATAATGAATAAAGAATCTCAAAATATAGGAAGGCCTACCGGCTCTCCCAGCAGTGGTTCCAGAGAAGCAAGGGCACTTCTTCTCCTTGGGTGTAATGATCATGTGAGTAATATACAAAAGAACAATATATATCTAAATGGAAAGAAGTCCCCTTTCATTCCCCCTTGAGCCAAATTCACATCCAAATTTCCCAAAACATCTTTGTAATGCAAGCTGTACGTCCTTTTCCAAAATGAATAAAATCCCCAACAAATACCTACAAGGGGAGATGCCCCTGATGCTTCCCTCAGGCATTTGCTGAGCTCACCAAAGTCTGCACTCCTGCTATAGATCTCTGTGGCACCAATAAAGTATGACAAAGCATCACATGATCTTATAGCGATTAATCACTGCTTAACAGTATGTGCTCCTGTGTTGATGAAGTTGTTCAGAATATCTGCTTGCAACCACAGGCTGGGAGAGTCTACTATGTGCAGGTAATGAACCATGGCCTGTGTTATGGTCTGGCTAGAGAATGTTCCAATTGGCAATTAATGCACTAGCAGTTAAGTATTTCTTCCAGGGAGTGTAGGAGTCATAGTTTGAAACATTATATAAACCACAGAGATATCTTAATTATATAACATTCTGCAACTATTAATCTTCACAAAAGATATCAAGGTGGTTGACGGTATAACACCAGTGATAAAAGCCCTCTGGCTTTTCGCAGCAAGTAACTCTTTAGAGGCACAGCTCACCTCATCTATGCCTTATATGTTCTTGCTCGGACTCCTCAAAATATTAACTAAAGAACATGTATCAAATTTCAACTTCAAGTATTTGCCATCAATAAAACCAGACTGCAGGATATGGTCTAAAAGATTCTACTGCCCAAAAGGTTCTCTCTGGCCAAAACATAATGAAATAAAATGAAAGGGAATGAAATGAAAAGAGAAGGAAAGAGAGAGAGAGAGAGAGAGAGAGAGAGAGAGAGAGAGAGAGAGACTTACATTGTACATAAGTATGTATTAGCTAGCCACTTAGTACTTAAAGAACACAGTAAGTAATAAGACCAAATACAGGGAAACCCTTCTCTGGTTTTCTCGAATATTACAGTCTTTTGCTTATGAATATTTATCTTGCTTCTCTGATTCAGATGATATACTCAAGTACCAATTAGCGTACCAATAAAAGACAAGACTTAGAAATGTGAGAATTTATGTAAGGCTGTTGAGCTCTGCGCTGCAATTTCACTTCCAGTTCAAGTTGTTTATCATTATTGTATCTCATTTTTAAAGTGCTGAAGACATTTTTTAATAGATGCTTTGGAATTTATATGTAACAAGTACCCTAGAAGGAGAGTATTCCACTTGTGCTAGAATTCTGCTACAAGCACTCATCAAATCACTGAGAATTTTATATCGCGAAAGCAATGTGTGTTGCTCCTTTTTTTTCTCTTTTTTTGATAATGTAAAATAGTGATAGAAAAAAAACAGCATTACAAACAATACAAAATTTCACTAAACAAAGTAATGGAATTGAACAATGGTTGCTACATTGCATGATGTTATCTTCAAATTACCAAACCCTTTTGGTTTTTAAATTGGTACCAGGAAATGGAGGAAAAAGTTTAGAAATAATCAATCCATTTTCTTTTCTCTACCTTTCAATCTCCATGAGTTGTAATGTTTCCAAATGATTAAGATAGTTTCTTATGATGCTATTTCATAACTAATTAGAACTGTCATGCTCAAATTATTTAGAATTCCACCTCTGCCACCAATTTTCAGCCAAACTTTATTTGGATCATACAAAATCATTGTGCTATCCATCTACTTAGCTTTCTGCTTTTCCTGAATCTGACTCAGGCTTTTAGTTATCAGTCAGTAATCCTACCAGGAAGCTCTCTTGCTTCCAAATTTTAGAATCCATAAGTACCCATTCATTGTCTTTTACGCATCAATGATGTTCCTATGCTGACCATAGGGCAACAAAAATTTCTGAGTAGGGGAAAATGAAAATGAAAAATTAGTATTGAACACTGATGTAGTATTTTTTAAAGACAAAGTATTTATTAGAACCAGTACTGTTCTTAAGAAGGAGAAAAAGAAGGAGATAAAAGAGGAAGAAGAGGTATCGGAGGAGAGCAGCAGGGGAGGGAAGGAGATAGAGAACACAGCAGGTGATGGATCCAGGAGAAAAACCAGAAGGGAAGGGGGAAATCTTTCAAAGGAGTGAAATTTAAGAATTTCCCAGTCTATGAAAAGATTTATGAAGTTAGAATAGGAAAAAGAAAAAAGAATAATCGGGGTAAACTTATCTGAGTTCTGTGTTACCTTCATAGCTTCAAATATAGGATTCCTTAAAAAATGCTGCAACTATTAAATCTCAGATGAATATAATTTAGCCTTCATTCTCACCCTTGAAGGAGGTCATCAATTCAAAAAAAAAAAAAATTCCTGTATTTAGGACAGGGTCTACAGGGTCTCACTACGTAGCTCCAATTCATAATGATTCTTCTGTTTTCAGCCTCTGAAGAGCTGGGATAGAGGCATGAATCACCAGACCCAGTCTCAGTCACCATCTCAGTATGCCCCGGGGGCAGGGCTGGCAAAGCAGGCCAGGGGATCAAACTTCTGCCCGTGCTCTCTGCCTAAGCAGGAGGAGACCATCTTTTGCTTCTCATTCTGCTCATTACTCCCAGTGCTATCTTTGCTATCTAAATGCAGTCGGCCAACCTGAAACTTTCTTCAGAAACAAAGTTGGAAAGGGGTTATGCATTCATGCTATTGAAACTTCTCACCAAGGATTTCTGCTACACATCAAGGGAGCCATTTCCCATATGTTCATTTCATGCTTCTTCTCCTGAATTTTCTGTGCTCTTTGAACCCTAATTCGGAATTGGAATTTCATTTTAGTATACGGAATGGTGGAGAACTCTCTCTGGATGTGTTTTTGCTCAAATGACAGTCCTTTAGTTGCTTGGTGTTTTAGTTGGCCTTATTAAAATCAGCAAAAATAACCTTACTGCCACAGAGCAGATCAGAGAGACTTTCATTCCTGTCCTCCAGCCTTCACTCATCTAACTTGATCTTTTCCCCTGGATGTAGAGGTGTGACCACACCATGATCTGCATCTCAAGCCCTTCTGGCTCAGTGTCCCAGGCTTTCTCTCTGTGGCGGAACCTTTCAGTCTGATCACACCACTAAGACCATGATTTCTCAAACTGGCTCTCCAGCTTGAACTCCAAGTGTGCTGGCAACCTCTACTAATTCTGTGGTCATGCCACATTCTTTGGCAATGCAAGGGTAAATAAAAGTTACATGCCTATCAGAAAATCAAGAGTTTCAAAGTAAATATAAGTTCTCTCATCGTCTCTAATTGTAACTTGCCACGGATGTCAAACTGACAGAGTAGCAGAATCTAATTTCCTTGTTTGATTCACCATGAAATTAAACTGAACTGACAATTTTTATTTTCACCTGGCAAATTCCTCCGACACTATTTAAATCTAGCTAATCAAGTACAGTTATCTGTTGCACACACTCGTCTGCCCTACCACACCTCTGGCTTGCAGTAACCCACTTCCTGGATGCCCTCCAACAGCCGAATGCTGGATTACATTTACAGTTTTAGAAGGTGTAAAAGAATGCATGAGCATAGTCAGCCAAGGTGCCAGCAAGTGTATCATGTTATGAAATTACTACTGAAAGATGAAAAAAAAAAAATGAGTGGAAAACAAAACTCCGGGACTATCATATTTCAAAAATCCAGGCAGTCAGATGGTTTACTGAGAGCCATGCTCAATAGAAAAGAAAAAGTTAATTTGACATTAAATTAGTTCTAGGAAAAACATGCTTAATGCCTATTTAAAACATAAACATCACTATTTTTATATAGTAAGTTTTATAGAAGGAAATGCTAGGTGTGTAAAAAGTTGTGTATTTGTCTGATGAAATGTGACCATCCAGCGATAGGAGGACAGCCACTAAAGAACTATAATTTGAGTTTTCAAAGATAAGGGAAGATTCACAACCTAGAATCATTGTGAAATGTCTCAATGCCAAGATTTGTGGTATGCTATAGCAGGACAATTATTATACAGTTCATCACTTGAACATTACCAATTATCAGCAACTCCAAAGGGATAGCTTTGAAAACCACCAATGAGGGGAGGAACAGCCACGTAGATTTCTTGATGCAGAATCCACAGGGAGAAGGATATTAACTGAACTAGCAGATTTATCACGTCTTCAATTCTGAACATCCCTTTGGATCCAGATCTCTAACCTGATTTATCACAAGCATGGAGCTGGTCTTTCTCTACTCTGAAACTGAAGGTCTGGATTAATACAAGCCCCATGACATTCTCAAAGAAGAACAGAGACTCTGGGTGTATGCCACATTTTGGACAGAAGATAAATTGCTCTGTTGCTGAGCAGTTAAGAGCCATATAAGAATCTAAGTAAATATATAGTTCAATCCTTGGAAAAATACACCTAATGAAAAGCTGCTATGCCTTTGGGATGGAATTCTTAGTCTTCTTGAAGCCCTTAAATTAACTAAGCATAATCTGAACAATTGTCAAGGACTTTTTTTTTCATGCTGGACTTTGTGTTGTCACTTTAGAGACATTACCACGCCATCTGGCAGGGCTACTTGAGGTCTATAGGGAGAATCATTAAATTTAAAATGCATCATAGAAGTTACATGAAATTGCTCTTGTGAAAAGCTATTGTAGTACAAATGAGCAACTGCAAGTAGGAGTATCTACATAGTAACTTTAATTCAGAGCTTTAATTTACATTTGCTGACTGACTGCTGGAAGGAAATCAAATGGATCTGTTCAGTTAATCTAGGTTATATTTATTTTGTAGAATATCTAGTTTTATTTTCCCTAATTATTTTTGAATCTAACATACAATCTTCATTTCCCTGAAAACATACCACGCATATTCTTCCAGTCAACTTTTGGAATAGGATGTGCAAAAACTTATATTTGTTTGCACAGTTTGAAACCTTATATGTCCTTGAAAAGACACATTTTCTTCATTTGAAAATACATACAGCTAAGGACCTAAGTAGCTTACCTTTTTTCACAACTGGTAAATGGTGATTTAGAGAGTTACTTAGTCTGAATTTAAAGGCCAAGCTCCCAGTTACCTCATTTTTACTCTCCTAGACTTCCGGGTAAGGATCATTGCTACAAAAGTGATGATATGAATTATTTTGCTTCCACTAGTATAAAAGAAACAATTGAAATGTTGATACGAGGAACACAGTAACCCAAGTTTATGGCAGGGTAAGAAGTAAGTTTAGGTGGTACATCATTCAGATCTTATTCTATTCATTGCCTAGAACAGCTCATGCCAAAAACTTTTATCTAATAAACCAGTCCCTATATTGGAAGATTTTATGTTTTCCTATCATAAAAACAATTTTAAACACTCGGGACCTCTCTGCCTCTGCCAGAGGGTGCTCCTGCGCTCCAGCTACCAAAACCTAGCCCCTACTCACCCACGCTGACAGACCTGGCCTATGCACTAACCTCTCCAACTCTGCTGGCCTGTGTTTCCAAGCACCAGCCACGGGAACCCGGACCCCACCCGCCCAAGCTGACCCACTCAGGCCTGTGCCCAGGTAAGAACTATTCCTACCACCAGCCACGAGAACCAGGCCTTCACCTGCCCAAGCTGATAGACGCAGCCCTGTGCCCAGGCAGGACCTATTCTCTGGATTGTGCCACCAGCCACCACAACCTCAACCCTGCCCCCTCATGCTGTCCATCCTGGCCTGCCCCCAGAAGCAGCAGGAAAAAGCTGGGCACAGCAGCCAGACCGAGCCAGGCACATCTGGAAGGGATCAAGACTGGCAGATCCAGCCCCAAAGTTCGATAAGCACTAAGAGTATAAATTCACCGAAGTGTACAGATCATATAGAATGATTAAGAGAATGAGCGAGATGCAATCTCAAGTCCCAAGTCCACCCAGAACAAATACAGGAGACAGTACCATTGTAGAAAATGTGAATCAGACAACTGAAATTTCTGAATTAGTAGCATCTGAGGAAGACAGACAAGTGCAGAAATGTATAGGGAAAACATCAAAGATAACATCTGAAGTAAAAACAGAAATGCATGAATTAAAAGAATCTGAAGTGGAAAAAGAACTGCAGAAAAGTATAGAGTAAGTCAGAGCAGAAATAACCTCTGAAGTAAAAAAAGACATCTCTAATGTAATAATATCTAAAGTAAAGGGAAAACTGCAGAAAGGTAGAGCGAAGATCAAAGCAGCAATAGTCCTTGAAGTAGAGAAAGAAAGGATAACTATAATGAAAAACTTAAATGCTACTAAAGAAGATGTTGATCAAAAAATTAGAGAATACAAAAATGATGGATTCTCTAATTAAGCAATATATGAAAGAAATAGATCACATAAAACAGTTTCAAAGAGATATATAAGAAAATAAAAATCTCAATCACAAGCTGGCAAAATTGTATGAATGAAAGTGATACCTTGAAGACACAGTTACAGCTAGTGAAAAGGTACAAAAGGATCTCTTAACAACAGCTAGGATGCAGGAAAAAATAATTCAACATCTGCAACATGATGCAAAAATTAACAACGTGAGATTAATAGGAATCAATGAGAAAGAAGGAGTCAACACAAATGATATAAAAAGAATATGGGCAGAAGTAATAGCAGAAACCTTCCCAAATATAAGAAAACAATCTCACATTCAGGTAACTAAAGCATATAGAACTCCAACTAACATAAACCCCACTAAATACACACCCAGACAAATAATCAAGATCCCAGTAATCCAGCAGTAGAATAATATACTAAAAGCCACTAGAGAAAAGAAACAGATTTCATTTAAAGGAAAACCCATCAGAATAATGGTAGATTTCTGTTCACAAATGATGAAGTCAAGAAGAACATGGATCAGAGTGCTTCAAGTCTTCCATGAAAACAAATTCCAGCACAGACTGCTACACCCTGCAAAAGTCTCTCTCAAGTATGAGGGAGAAGTGAAATACTCCCAGGACAAGGAGCAACAGAAGAATTTCACGATGTTAAAGTCAACACTACACAGAATACCAAAAGATATTTTAGAGAGGGATCAAAATGACCTGAACTCCACAAATTAGAACAGAAAGAACCACCCAAATAGGCCAAGCAATTGAACACAAGAGAAAAGGTGTTAAACAGTAGTAAGAAAAACACATGTCAATCATAAGTCAATACATTTCAATTATAACCATCATTGTAAATGGACTCAATTCTCCAACTAAAAGAAATAGACTGGGAAAGTGGATAAGGAAACAAATCCAACAATATGCTGTATACAAGAAATGCACTTAACTCATGAAGAAATTCATAGGCTAAACGATAAAGGATGGAAAACAATACCACATGCCCCAGCACCACCAAAAAAGGGAGAGGTAGCAATCCTGTTTGCAGACAGTCTAAACTTAAGCCAAGTTTGATCAAATGAAATAAAGAAGGCCACTACATACTGGTTAGGGGAAAATTTCAAGATGAAGAGCTAACGCTCATAAGTATATATGCACCCTAAGCTCATCAAAAAGAGGAAAGAAAGGGCTCAAGTTCAAGCAATAGGAATGAAAAGGTTGAAATTACTACAGACCCAGCAGAGACTCAGAGGATCATTAATACCTACTTTGAGAATTGTTATGGTTTCTGTCTAGTTGTCCCCTCAAAGCCTCATGCAATCATGGGGCAGGGACTTCTATAGATTGAGACTTGACTCATGAGTCACTGGGATTATCTGTTATAGTACTAATCAGATTATGGGTCTGAATACATCTGGGATTATTGGTGTGGCCTGAAGTGGACAGGCTAAGGCAGAGAGCCTGATGTAATTTAAAGAGAGAGAGATGTAAGTTGTTGCTCTGCTGCCCTGTTTGGTTGCCTGCATCTGTTACCATTTTGTTGCTGTTCCAATGCCATGAACTGGATGCTCTCTGCCCTTTTCCACTCAGCTTTGGGCCAGCCAAATATGGACTGAAACCTCACTGAAACTGTGAGATAAATAAACCTTTCTTTCCTTTATTTTGAGTATCGAGTATTTGTCCCAGCAACAAGTAAAAAAGTAACTAAGACAAGAATCTTTACATTCACAGAATTGAAAACACAGATGAAATGGATAGGTTCCCAGAAAGGTACAAATTAACAAAATTGAATCAGGAAGATGTAAGATCTCTCAACAACCCAATAACAGTCAACTAAATACAATATGTAATAAAAAGCCTACCAACAAAGAAACATGCAGGACCGGATGGATTCACAGATGAATTCTTCAAGAAATTTACAGAAGATAAATCCCAATACTCTTCAGACTCTCCAATGAAATTGAAAAGGAAGCAATCCTCCCAAAATCATTCCTAGAGGCAAGTATTACACAGACCAAAATGAGAGACATAATTAAAAAAGGGAATTACAGGCCAATTTCTGTCATGAACATAGATGGAAAAATCCTCAATAAAATCCATGCCAATAGGGTACAGCAAATCATCAAGAAGATTATACGCTAGGATCAAGTAGGATTCATAGCAGGGATACAAGGATGGTTTAATATAAGCAAATCTATAAATGTAATACACTATGCTAATAGAGCCAAAGCCAAAATCCACATGATCATCTCAATTGGTGCAGGAAAGGTTTTTGACAAAATCCAACACTCATTCATGTTTAGAGTCCTACAGAAAATTGGAATAGAGGGCTTCTATCTCAATCTGATAAAGGCCACCTGTGACAATCCAACAGCTAACATAATTCTAAATGGGGAAAAACTGAAGTCTTTTACTCTCAGATCTGCTACAAAGCAAGAATGTTCCCTATCTCTACTCCTATTCAATATAGTTCTGGAATCATTAGCTATAACCATTAGACAAGAGAGAGAAATAAAACGTATAAGAATAGGTAAAAAAAAGAAGTTAAATTATCATGATTTGCAGATGACATGATAATCTATTTGGAAAACCCAAAACACTCCACCAAGAAGCTACTAGAATTAATATACAAATTCAGTAGTGTAGCAGGATACAAAGTCAACATACAAAAGTCAATAGCATTCCTCTACATATATAACAAACACACTGAGAGAGAAATTAGAGAAACAATACCTTTTAAACTAGAAGTGAAGAAAACTATATACTTGGGAATCATCCTAACTCAAAAAGTAAAAACCTTTTCAATGACAACTACAGTACTCTGAAAAAGAGATCCTAGAGAATTTCAGAAAATGGAAAGATATTCCCTGCTCCTGTATAAGAAGAACCAACATTGTGAAGATGGTCATCCTCCCTAAATTGTTATACAGATTTAATGAAATCCCTATCAAAATATCATCAACATACCTCACAGACCTGGAGAAATCACTCCTAAAATTTATCTGGAACCAAAAAAAAAAAAAAAAATCAGAACTGCAAAGACAATCCTGAGCAACAAGACAACGGAGAAGGCATTACAATTCTGGACCTAAAGTTATACTACAAAGCTACAGTGATAAAATCAGCATGGTACTGGCAAAAAAATTGACCTGAGGATCAGTGGAATAGACTAGAATATGCAGAAGCAAATACAAATACACTCAGGCAACTTATCTTTGACAAAGATGCAAAGCACGTTTACTGGAAAAAAGATCGCTTCTTTAACAAATGGTGTGGAAGAACAGGCTCTCTACATGCTGAAGACTAAAACTTCACCCAGGCCTATCACCATGCACTAAAATAAAATCAAAATGGATTAAAGATATAAATATTAAAAGAGAAACATTAAATCTCTTGGAAGAAAAAGTAGAAGAAAACCTTGATGACACTGAGGTAAGCAAAAAATTCATGGACAAAAATCAAAATGCATCAACACCTGGGACCTCCTCCCGCTAAAGTTTTTTCACTGCAAAAGAAATTACCAAGAGTGTGAACAGACCACCCACAAATTTCGAGAAGATTTTAACTAATAGGCATTCAGACAAATGTCTTTTATCTAGAATCTATAAAGAACTAAAGATCATTGGGGTCCCAAAATTCAAAGACCCAATCCAGAAATGGGTATCTGAGATGAACACACACTTGTCAGAGAAAGAAATTCAACAAACCTACAGATGTATGAAGAAATGCTCCACATCGCAAGCCATTTGTGAAATGTAAATTAAAACAACACTTAGATACAATCTAACCCCAGAAAGTATGGCTACCATAAAAAAAAAATCAAGCAACAAGAAATGTTGGAGAGGCTGTTGGGGAAAAGGAACCCTTCTCCACTGCTAGTGGGAATGCAGATTTGTGTAACCATTATAGAGAGCACTGTGGAGACTCCTTAAAAAACTAGAACTGGAAATCCCATTCAATCCAGCCATCCCTCTATGGGAATTTTCCAAGAAGAACTAAAAATATCATACCATAGTGATTTCTGTACACCTATATTTATAGCAGCACAGTTTGTAATAGTCAAATCTTGGAAACAACCGAAATGCTCATCATCTGAGGAATGGTTGAACAAGATGTAATACTTTTATACAATGGAATATTACTCAGCTATAAAGAATGATAAATTAGAAGATTTCATATATAAATGCATCAATCTTGAACATATACTCATAAGTGAAAAAAACAGACCTACATGTGTAAAGATCATGTAGTATCCCTAGTATAAGATCTCAGAACCAGAAATAAAAATGGAGAGGGATAACACAGCTGAATGGAAATCATGAGCTTAAGGATTAAATAATGAAGTGACTGCAAGCAGAAAAGATAGGAAGCATGGCAGGGGCAAAGCCATGCAATTATATAAATAGGATGAATTAAATAATGCTCCTAGGAAATGTTTTTGACACTGAGAATAGCAATGTGTAACAGAAAAAATGTGCTTGGAATGTCTGTCATTCTGGTCTTTTAGATTTGTGCTTCTTCCAATATAATTTCAGTTATTGCTATACTCTCTCTCAAGTAAATGGTTGATTTACAAGAAAAAAAAAGGATATTAAATCAGAGTAAGAGACTGGGAAAATGTCATAGTATTGACTGGCTACAATTTTGATATATTTAGATTTCTAAATATGTAAAAAGGTGTAACTGGTTTTATCACATTCTATAAAGATTTGTTAGAATATCAGTGATTGGTAGAAAATACCAATTCCAAGTTAAGGCTAACATATTTCGTTCTCAGATGTATCTAGAATCTATATTCATTAGTGAAATAAGCCAGACCTATATATGTAAATATCGTATAGTCTCTCTAGTTTAAGAACTCAAAAAAAATTGAAAAAAATAGAAGAGTTATAAAATTGAGAGAAGTTGGCAGAACTCTTCACTAAGAGGCTTAAGTATTTTATGTGCCTTTCAGCTATCTTCCAGAGTGAGCTTAGATTGCATTCCACTGGTAACCACTGATGGTAGGCACTTTCCCATGTGCCCCTTGACCTTTTGTATCTTTTATTTGTGAAATGGTCTGCTGAAACATTTTACTCATTTTTAAGCTATGTTTTTGTCTTATTGAATTGTAGAGTGTTATTTTTTCATGTAACAATAAAAAACTTTATATTCTGCTAAGAAAAAAATTTAAAAAAGAAAAGAAAACTATTTTAAAAATACTCAAAGAAAGTATAGGCTCTAGGGTCTTTTTTGTGTGGTTTTGTTTTGTTTTTCTTCTTCTTGGTAAATAACACATATAGGCTAATAAAAACTATAGCATTTTGATAATAAACCAAAAAGGTACAAATTAAAAATGGGTAAATGGAAATACCATTATAAGAGCAACTACTAAAAACAGAACAGAGACTTGCAAGCAAACATTATGAAGAAACAGCAGATAATGGGAGAACTGGAGAAAGCTCAGACTGGCCAGCTGGAGTGGCAGCATAGGATTCAAAAGTAATTTGAGGACCTCAGGAAGTTGAAAGAAATATGCTAATTGTAAATGGGGAAAGGAAAGGTAAGAAAGGAATATTGCAAGGTGTTCTATACTCAGTGCACTACAGCTCATGGCTGGGCTGGAGAGAGTTTTGGCAAAATATATCTCTGAAACAAAAATCACTCCCAAGATTAATGAAGAAACATTTGACGATAGTAATAAAAGCAAGCAGGAGCAAAGAGCCCAGAGGACATGTCTTCCCAAGAGCCTGCATACCAAGGCATTAATACTATTTTCTAACTCATGTTTAGATATTGGATGTGGAGTTCTAGGAAGAATTCCATATTAATCATTCAGAAATAAATAATGGAATGAATTGTACCATCCATTGGAAATATTGATATATAAGCAGTCTTGCAATTGTTTTTTATTCTATTTCCTTTCTTTAATCTTCTTCCTTCCTTCATTTTTATAAATTTAACTGTTAGCCAAGGAAAGCCATTTTAAAGCCTATTAAACTGGACTTAACATTTTAATGGAGTAAGATGTACAACTGAAGAGAAAAGATCTGCATCTGATAGACGGTTCAATTTCTTCCAGTTAAATTATGGGACAAATACAAAATGACTCAAAGGAGATTATTCATATGCAAGACCATAATGTACCATGGAAGGGAAACAAGAGAGCAGAGAGGATGTTCACAGGCACAGAGAAAAATAAAAAAACCAAAGCTGCATCTTCTTTTAGGAAATTGTAGATGAAATAAGATCATTAGATCTAAGCTTATTGGAACTCCAAAGGAAAGGCGAAGCCACAGAATATGAAGGCAGACATAAGATGTAGATAAATCTAGGTAAAGTTCCAGACCTTAACATGATAAGTAGCTTTTTCTAGGATATAGGTCGACTCTCTTCCACAAGAAAATCATGTTACCACTGCTTCTACTACTATTCCGAAATAATCACATTAGCCAAATAGCCACAATAAAGAGTGAGTTCAGGAATGAGGTTAATTTATATTCTGGTAGAAATTTGTTTTCTTTTTCTTCCAGTCTAGAAACAGTACTAATAATCAAAAGTTCTGCTGCACCACACCCACTAGTACCCTCCAGACCCAGCCCAGGCCCAGCATGTGTGAGACCTTCTGCTCCGTGCTCCTGGACCCCTCCAGAGGCAGCCCAGGCCCAACCTGTGTATGAGATCATCTGCTTCGTGACTGGCAGACACCCTCCAGACCCAGCCCAGGCCCAAAGTGTGTTAGATCTTCTCCATGCTACCAGACCCAAACAGACCCCACCCAGGCCTAGAGTATGTGTGACACCATCTACTCGGCAACCACAAAATCCTCTCCAGACCAAGCCCAAGCCTGGCATGTGTGTGTGTGTGTGTGTGTGTGTGTGTGTGTGTGTGTGTGTGTGTTTCAGACCTTATACTCCATGCTCCAGAACCCTGCAGAACTAGCCATTGCCTTGGTAGATCTACACACAGTAAGCTGAGACAGTTTACTAGACCTAGATCTATGAGAGAGTCTTCTCTTTCTTCTTTTGATCTATAGAGAGGGCAACAGGAAACAGGTTAAACTAGTCTGCCTGGAAGACCACAGGTGCAACAGGGAGAGGGGATCAGACAAACCTTAGGGGAACTGAATACAAATTCCCAATTTAATATCTGCTTAACTACACAGACATAATGTTTGCTTCTACTCTGTAAAATATAAACACATTAGTTACAAAACTTTGTCAACTGCTAAATATCACTACACATTATTAGTGTTCCTAACTGTAGTTCTGTAAATGCAAAACTTAACCATGTAGTCTCTCTTGGGTAAAAACTTCAGTAGATGCTAAGTGTATAACTGCACCAAAGATCTACACAAAAAGTCAGAGGACAGTGCTATACAAAATGACAAAGAGAAGGGGCAAAATGTAATCTCAGGCCTTGAGCTCAAACAGAAAAAATGCAGGAGACACTAGCATATAAGAAAATGGGACTCACACAGCTGAAATCTATGACTTAATAGCATCTGGAGTAAAGAAATGACTACAGAAAGATATGGAGGAAATCAGATCAGAAATAAGCTCTCAAGAATAAAAAGAAATCTCTTAATTGATAGTCTAAAATAAAGAACCAACTACAGAAAGGTAAAAAGAAAATCAGATCGGAAAAATTTTTGTAGTTAAAAAAGGAAAGGATAACTATAATAAAAGAAATAATAACTGCATCTAAAGAATAAACTGATAAAAATTAGAGGAGAATATGAAAACAATGAATCTGTGGATGAAATATAGCAAAGAAATTGTATGAAGGAGATTCAAAGAGATATACGGGAAAATACAATTTCAATCATAAGCTGGCAAATCTATTTGACTGAAAGTGAATATAAAGCTTCAGACATTGAAAACAATATTGCAGCTTGTGTAAAGGTAAGAAAGTATTTCTTAAAAACAACTAGGATGCAGGAAAAAATAATTCAACATCTGCAAATGATGCAAAGATGAATGTATGACTAATAAGCATTGGCACGAAAGAAGGAGTCAATACAAATGATGTAAAAAGAATATGGGCAGAAGTAATAGAAGAAAAGTTCTGAATATGGGGAAACAATCTGGCATTCAGGTAGCTGAAGCATCTAGAACTACAAATAATATCAACCCCACTAAAAACACACACAGATATATAATAATCAAGATCCCAGAAATCCAGCACAAGAACAATATATTAAAGGCCACTAGAGAAAAGAACCAGATCAAACTTAAAAGAAAATCTATCTGAATAATGGCTGATTTCTCTTTACAAACTGTGAAATAAAGAAGAGAATGGAGTAGTGTCCTTCAAATCCTCCATGAAAACAAATTCCAGCCCAGACTGTTATACCATGCAAAATTCTCTTTTGACTTGATGGAAAAGTTAAATACTTCCGTGTCAAAGAAAGACTAGAATTTGATGATGACAAAGCCAACCCCACAGACTTTAAAAAGATATCCTAGAGAAGGACCAAAATGAACAGAACTCCACAAATGAGAATGGAAAGAACCAACCAAGTAGGGCAAACAATTAAATGGAGAAGAAAAAGGAGTAAAAAATAACAGATAAATAACATATCAACCATGAGTCAGTACATCTCAGTTATAACCATCAAAATAAATGGACTCATTGACCAATTAAAAGAAATAGACTGCGACGGTGGATTAGGAAGCAAAATCCAGCAATATGCTATATACAGGAAACACACTTAACTCATAAAAAAAATTCATAGGCTGAAAGTTAAAGGATCAAAAACTACATGACCAAACACCTCAGGAAAAAACAAGGGGCGCAACCATGTTTACAGATAGTCTCAATTTCAAGCCAAGAATTGTCAAATGCAATAAAGAAGGCCACCATATACTGGTTAGAGGAAAAATTCAAGAGGAAGAAGTTACACTCATAAATTGTACACACCCAACACAGAATAACAAGCTATATAAGACAAATGTTTTTTTTTTTTCTTTGTTTGCTTGTTTGTTTTGCTGCATAACCAGGTATTGAACTCAAGACCCTGCAATTGCAAAGCAAGTGTTTATTCCATTGACCTATCTCCTAGCTCTAAAACAAATGTTAATGGACATGACAAATCTAAAATCCAACACCACAATCTTAACAAGAGACCTTAACACGTTCTTATACCAAAAAGTTAGGTTTAGCAGATAAAAATTAGCAAAGAAGCCGGGCGTGGTGGCTCACGCCTGTAATCCCAGCACTCGGGAGGCTGAGGCAGGAGGATTGGTGCGAGTTCGAGACCAGCCTGGGCTACAAAAGTGAGCTCAGGACCAGTCTCAACTGCATAGCGAGACCCTGTCTCAAAAAAAAAAAAAAAAAAAAAAAAAAATTAGCAAAGAAGTAGGAGAACTGAACCAGAACTTACAAGAAATGGACCTGGAGGACATCTGCAGAGTGTTGCACTCAACCACTTCTGAATACACAATTTTTTCAGCTGCACATAGGAGATTTTCTAAGGTAGGCCACGAAGTAGCCAATAAGTCATCGTTAAGTACATGCAAGGAAACAAATTATCCCATGCATATTATCTAACCACAGTTTAATGAATCTAGGAATAAATGATAACAGAAACCACCAAAAACCCCTAAACACATGGAAATTAAACAGCACCTTTCTCTACAACCAAAGGGTTACAGATGAAATTAAACAATATCTGCAACTTAATGAAAATTTTAACACAACTTGTCAGAATGTATGGGATGTAATGAAAGTAGTTCTCATGGGGAAATTTATAGCTGTGAGCTCACACATTAAGAGAGCTGAACAGGAGCAAACAAATACCCTCATGCTACACCTCAAACATCTAGAAAAGGAAAGGAAAAGGAAACCAAAGCTCAAAGACAATAGGAAGTTATAATGATTAGAGCACAAAGTAATTCAATTGAGATGAAGAAAATAATACAAACAATTAATGAATCAAAAAGCTGGTTCTTTGAAAGATTAAATAACACTTATAGGCCCTACCAAACCTCATCAAAAAAGGAAAAATATAAACTCAAATTCAAAGTGACCACCCACTCAGAACCCCCTCCTGTCCTTCTCTCATTCAGGAGCTTTCTTTCCTCTAATAAGTATATTCTGCTTGTTAAAAAAAAAAAAAAAACTCAAATTCAAGCAACAAGTAATGAAAAGGGTGAAACTACCACAGACCCACTGGAGATTCAGAAGATCATTAATAGCTACTTTGAGAATCTTTACTGTCACGGAACTAAAGATGCAGAAGAAATGGACAGATTCCTAAAAGGTACAAGTTACTAAAACTAAATCTAGAAGGTACAAGAACTCTCAATAACCCAATAATAGCCAGTTAAATACAAAATGTAATAAAAAGCAAACATACTGACAAAGAAAAGCCCAAGTCCTGATGGATTCATCGCTTAATTCTACAAGAAATTTACAGAAGATATAACCCCAATACTTCTTAAACTCTTCAATGAAATTGAAAAGGAACCAATCCTACAATACTGGTGGCAAGTATTATACTGACAACAAAACAAGAGAAAGACACAACTAAAAAAAGAAAACTCCCCAATCTCCCTCATGAACATAGATGCAAAAATACTCAATAAAATCCTAGCAAATAGAATGCAGGAAATTATTGAGAAGATTATACACCATTACCAGTTAGGATTCATAGCATGGATGCAAAGATGGTTCAGCATAGACAAATCTATAAATGTAATACACTATATCACTATGACCAAATCAAAAAAACCACATGATCATCTCAACTGATGCAGAAAGGCTATTGACAAGTCCAGCACTCATTCATGCTCAAAGTCCTACAGAAACCTGAAATAGATGGTCACCACCTCGATCTGATGAAAGCTATCTATTACAATCCAACAGCTAACATAATTCTAAATGGGAAAAAACTGGAGTCTTTACTTTCAGATCTGGTACAAGACAAGGATGTCCTCTATCACCACTTCTATTCAATATGGATCGAGAGTCATTAGCTAGAGCCATTACACAAGAGAGAGAAATAAAATAAATAAGAATACATAAAGAAGTTAAGCTAATTTTATTTGCAGATGAAATGATACTCTAGTTGGAAGATCCAGAAACCTCCATCAAAAAGCTACTAGAATTAATACACAAATTCAGTAGTGTAACACAATACAAAGTAAATACAAAGTCAACTGCAGTCCTCTACAAATAACAAACACAAGTAGAGCAAAGCTAGAGAAATATTACCTTCTACAATAGTACTGTGGAAAATGAATTATTTAGGAATTAATCTAACTAAAGATGTAGAAGATCTATTTAATGAAAATTGTAGTACTCTGAAAAAAAGAGATTTACAGAGGATTTTAGAAAACAGGAAGATATTCTATGGTCCTGCAAAGGGAGACCCAACATTGTGAAGATGGCCATACTCCCTAGATTGTTGTATAGATTTAATCCAGTTCCTATCAGAATACCACACATATACCTTACAGACCTAGAGAAACCATTTCTAAAATTTATTTGGAACCAAAAAAAGATCTAAAACAACAAAGGCAATCCCGGGCAACAAGAAAAGCAGGATGCAGCAATATTCCTGGCTTGAAATTATACTACAAATCTACTGTCACAAAATCAGCATGGTATTCACAAAAAACAGACCTGAGGATCAATGGAATAGGTTAGAAAATGCATAAGAAAACACAAACACACACAGCCACCTTATCTTCAACAAAGGGGCAAAACATGCTTACTGGAGGAAAGGCAGCCTTTTTAACAAATGAGACCAAAAATAAAATGCCTGTCTATGCCTAAAAATAAAACTTGATCCAGGTCTATCACCATGCCCTAAAATAAAGTCAAAATGGATTAAAGATCTTAACCCTAAAACAGAAACACAAAATCTCCTGGAAGAGAAAGTAGCAGGATTTCTTGAAGGCGTATGTTTGGCAAACAGTTCATGAACAAAAATCAAACTGTACAAGTAATATTTGAAAGAGTTAAAAACTGGGATGGGGCGGGGGAGAGAGCTCGGTAGAATAAGCACTTGCCTGGTAAGTGCAAGGTTCTGAGTTCATTCCCCAGTACCTAAATACATACATACATACATACATACATACATACATACATACATACAACTGGTATCTCCTCTTTCTGAGTTTTGCATATTAAAAGAAATTACTAAGATAGTCAAAAGGCATCCCCCAAATTTGAAAATAACTCTTAACTAATATGCACTCTAACAAAGGTCTTCTCTTTAGAATTTATAAAAAACTGAAAAACATTAGGGTCCCAAAATTTAAAGACCAAATACAGAAATGGGCATCCAAGATGAATATACTTCTCAGCAGAAGAAATACTAGAAGCTAATAAATACATGAAAAAATGTTCTACATCACTCACCATCCCTAAAATGCAAATTAAAACAATGCTGAGATACCAATTCACTCAAGAAAGAATGGCTACCATAAAGAAATTGACCAAGAACAAATGTTGGAGAAGCTATGGGGAGAAAGGAACATTTCTCCAGTGCTGGTGGGATTCGAGACTGGTGCAACCATTATGGATATCAGTGTGGAGACTACTTAAAAACCTAGGACTGGAAATTCTATTCAATCCAGCTATCCCCATAATCCCCTTGGAATTTTCCCAAAAAAACTGAAAACATCATGTCATAATGATATATGTGCAGCTATTACCACCAAATTAATTTGGTGGTAACAGATTACCACCAATTTTCCACCACCAAATCTTAGAAACAAAATGTCCATCACATGACTAATGGTTGAAAAAGATGTGGTGTTTTTATACAATGGAGTATTACTCAGCTATAAAGAATGATAAATTTAAATCCTTCATATAAAATGAGATACAACTTCAAGATATATTCATAAATGATATAAACCAGACCCACATGTATAAATATCATATAGCCTCCCTGGTGTAAGAACTCAAAAGAAGAAAAAAAATGGAAAACTTAAGGTAGCTCAGCATCCTAAGCATCTGCTTAGGCAAGCACAGTTAAATGGAAAACAACAACTTAAGGATTAAACAATGAATAGAGATCATGTCTGCATCTTGTACTCTGAATAGTTACTGTGAATACAACAATGTGCAATGTATTAATTATTGGAACTGTCTTACTCACCTGTTGTGAAACTGTCTCATTGCTATTTGTTTCACATTAAAGTTAGTAAAATAAAATAAAATAAAGAAATGTAAAAGAAAAGTCCTAAAAATCATAAATTTAAAGGAACAGATTTAGATTTAAAAAGAATAGAGGTAGGGGCTGGGGAGATAGCTCCGTGGCACAAGTACCTGCCTGTCAAGTGAAAAGTCATGAATTTGAACCATGGTCCCACCAAAAATAAATAAATAAATAATATAAATAAATAAATAATAAAAATAAATAAATAAAAGGAATAGAGGCAACATTGTGACAGATTCCAGAATGCCAAGTAGAGAAAAATCAAAGGCTAAATGTAGATGTAGCTACAATAGAAGGATGTCATGAAAGAAGAGTATTCATGAGCAGACAGCGACAGTAAAAGTAAAAAAGAACATAGCTACATATGGATGGAGCAGAGGCAAAGGGAGTTGGTGCCCAGACAGAAGGCATGTAGGCCTTTGTGTCCAATCCCAAGTAGCTAGAATGTACTAGAAAGAGGGTTTATCATCATTAGGACAAGGTGGAAAACTACAGGACTATTGGGAAGATCACCAAGTATGCATTTATAGTAAATCACTTTTGTACCAGCAAGATAACTCACCCAACTCAGCACCTGCTTAGGCATGCACAAGGACATGGATTTGACCCCTGCATCACATACCATGCTTGCCATGCCCCCAGGTACACTGAGCCGGGCACTGAGACCAGGCGTGGTAGTGCACATCTGTAATGTGAATCTGTAATGAGAGCACTGGGAAGGCTAAAAACAGGAGGATCACTAAGAGTCAGAGATGCCTAGTGAGACCCTGTACCAAATACATAAATAAAAAATAATAACAATAATAAAATAACCATCTGATATGAATATGATTGATTAATATGACATACTCAGACACCACACTACAGACTTTTGTCATTGATAAAGTGTACTTCACCTTAAGAAATGCTTTTATTCTAAAAATTATTCTGACATGGACAATAAATAATCCTCGTTTGCTAAGGCTATCATAGCCCAGTGCCACAGATTGTGTGGCTTAAACAATGAAACTATTTTATCATGGTTCCAGAGGAAGAAGTTCAAGATGAAGGTGTCAGAAAAGTTGATCATTTGAAATTGTTTTCCCTGACCTACAGATGGCTGGTTTTACCTTGGGTCCTCAGCAGGTCTTCTCCCTGCTGTCAATGTCAATGTCTTGTTGAGGAGATATAAGCAATATCCATTAGAACCCACAGTAAAGACAACACATTGAATTTAACCCCTTTCTGGGATTTATCTACAAGTGAAGTCATTTTCTAAAGACATCCCCAGATGAGTTTTGGAAGACACACTCAGCCCCTACACTAACAAAGTCTTAGCCTTTGTCAAAGGCTTCTGGTACACAGAACCACATGCTGTCAAGCTTTCAAAACAGTGACAAATAGTACATCAGTATTAGGAAAGGCAGGGGGGTCACTGATATTTGTTGAATGGAAGGTATTAAACCACTGTTCCATTCTCTTCTGAATTCTGGATTTAACCTTCAGTCTTGCTTTAGTAACAATTCCCATTGAGAGTAAGTTTAGCGTAGGGATCCGTAATCCCAAAGAGGAAGGTGCATGGGGTGAATGACAGCCAGGGTTTTGACTGACTAGCTCAAACATCTAACATAGGATCATATAGCAGACTGCTGATAATTGAGGGACTTGGGTTCTGGATGTTTTTTCTTAATCTACCACAAAGTACCCTCTCAACAGTTGATAATATCATTTTCATACAGTTCAGGATAAATTTTAAGATTTTCAAAACTTTACATATATGGTTTAACTCTTTAAATCATAAAAATATAACCCCATTGGATTAATGTAACACAGATCTTAAGGCTTCTCATGTATTCCTTGTATTCTTTGAGTATAGTATTTTTCTTTGGAATTAAATTGGATGACACTACAGGTTTTCATACCTTTCAGGTATTTCTCTCCTTCCTTTAATTAGTTTGTTGCTATGGACAAGAACTCTGTCCAGTAACACTAGTCACTGAAAAAATGCCATTTCATTTGCATTATCTAGAAGCAGAAACTTCAAATGATCAGTCTGAATGAGAATCCTCCAAATAGTAAGGCTTTTGCAAGGTTTGTGTGGAAGACATTATTTTACTCTGCTTCCTTTGTAGACAATAGTCAAACCTGCTCTAATTGTTTGCTCATTAACATCATAAATCAAGCAAGGTGTTAAAAAGTCATTGTTGCAATAGTATTTGATAGAGAATTCGAATTAGATCATATAAAAAATGGCAATTTTCCTCTGAGAATATGATTCATTTCTCTGCGCAAAACTGGAAGTTGAAGTTACAATTTTATAATGAAAAGAATCACTGCCTCTGGCCTATATATGTCTCTGAAAAGAGTTACAAGATGACCAAAAATCATAAGAGTGCTATACAAAACATGTTTAGAATCTGTATCCATTATGACAAACAATAGATTAGATAGGTAGATATATAGATAGGTAAATAGGTGATAGAGAGAGAGATGATAGAGAAGTGATAGATAGATAGATAGATAGATAGATAGATAGATAGATAGATAGATAGATAGATAGATAGATAGACAGATGGACAGACAGACAGACAGACAGACAGACAGAGACTTCCTTTTCTGAATTATTTTTTGTGCATTCATTTCCTTCTGTGATTCTCAATCCCTTGGTACCACTTGTTTTGCTTTTCATTGCCATTTTCTTTACCTCTGTGTTTGTCTCTTCACTTCTTTGCGAACTGTATTTGGTGGGGAGGGGCTCTCCCTGTATCTCCTTCTCTGCTTCTCCATGACATTGTATTTTTTACTTTAAAGAGAATAGAAAAACAATAGATAACACATTAGAGATGATACACAATTTCAAAACAAAACAAAATCAAAGATGATAAGTATTGAACAGCAATTGTTATACTGCACATTGTTGTTTTCTGTATGGTTATTCAGATTTCCAGATAAAAGTATGTAAATTGGTCAAAGTAAAAATTTGAAGCATTAACTGCTATTTTCAAGAAACAAAAATTAATAGTATGATCATCTTGGCTATGCTGTACATATACCTACATGATATTTTCCCTTCCCTTTTTTCATTTATTTTCTCCTTTCCCTCATTCCAGTTGATTATTTCTTTTGCCCAGTTTCTTTCCCTTTTATATATCTGTTATAACTTTCACATTTCTTTTTTTTTATGTTTCTAAGCATTTTTTATTCATTTCAATGAAGAAAAAAAGATAAAATAGCAATGAAACAGTTTAAAAACAAGTTAGTAGGATGTTTACATTAATTAATACAATGCATATTGCTGTCTTCATAGTAGATATTCAGAGGACAAGATGTAGACCTGATATCTTGTCTAAACACCATAAGTACAAACTTTTATTCTCAGTGAACTAAGAGAAAGTAGCTGTATATCTATCCTCTCTTGCGTATAATGTATTTTAAGTTTTTAATACTAGGGGAAAATATCATACCATGTCTTACAAGTAGATTGTGTGTCAAAGATACAGTTTGAACCATAAAACAAAAATTATAATTAAACAACATTCAGAAAATTAGTTAAATATTAATTAATTAAAATTAAATTAAATATTTTTAAGCAATATCCCAAAATTCAAATCAAATTGTGAATCCAACTTAGAGGCCAGAATGTAGTGCAGCACAGGTATGAATCTGTAATCAATTTAAGATACTTGCATAGAATATGAATAGGTGAATATATACCAAGATATTAACTAAAGAAAAGTTTCCATGGTAGTAAAGAATTACTAAGAATAAAACATAACACAAAAACTGGAATGGCAAACATATGACCAGAACTTTTTTTTTTTTTTCAGACTTTTTTTTCAAATTTTTTTATTGTTTAAATTTAACAATGGTTATATTACATATTTTCATCATCAGATCAGTTTAGATTAATGCATATAGGTATATAAGATTGATCAAACAATTAAACATTCACCTTTCAAAATCCACATTACTTTTTTTTTTCTTTTCCCCCTTCTTTTCTTTGAAAGTTGACATATTGCATATTGTCCTCACAATCATTCTATAGAGTGCAGTGTGTGGGCATGACCCACCTCCCTATTGATGTTGCATAGAAAAAAGAAAGAAAGAAAAAAAGAAAAAAAAAAGGAAAGAATATACTTCTCTTTGGACTAAGAAGAAGCAGATACATACACAGTCAAAGGTTTTGCAATTGCAGTGTGACACCAGTGAAACTTGTGATGTTGGAGACTATTGAATCTAAGCCTCCTAAAGCTCATCTCACCAATCTAGCTCTGCGTTCCATGCATTGTAATTAAGGATTTTTTTTTTCTTGCTGGGTGGTCAAGAGCAAGTCGAAGCAAGACCTGTATAACTAAACATTCATTGTTTTTTTTGTTTTTTTTTTTTTTTTTTTTTTTTTTTTTTTTTTTTTTG
>PVJA010025036.1:0-16331 GCA_004027025.1 Myocastor coypus
AAAAAGGTGCTGGGAATGTAGCTTTTTTTTTTTTGTCTTTTTGAGACAGGGTCTCGCTATGCAGTTGAGGCTGGTCCTGAGCTCACTTTTGTAGCCCAGGCTGGTCTCGAACTCGCACCTATCCTCCTGCCTCAGCCTCCTGAGTGCTGGGATTACAGGCGTGAGCCACCACGCCCGGCCGGGAATGTAGCTTTAAAAAAAAAAAGTTAACAGGCTTTGAAGCAAACCAAACTCCTAGTTCTTTACTACCCACCAAAAAAAAAAAAAAAAAAAAAAGAAAGAAAGACAAAGAAAAATCTTACCTCTGGAAAACAGGAAGATCCAGATGGCCCCCAGCAGCAGGAAAGAGGGCATGATGACAGAGAACTAGAGGGCCAAGAAAAGAAGAGACTGCATCAGCAACTCATCCTGTGAGGCCCCGACCCCACTGCTACTTGGCTTCTCCCAGGCCACAAAGAGGATCAGGAGGCCGCTCCTTGCCCTTAATAATTACAGTAAACTGAAAACACCAGGTCCCAAAAGCCACAGAGATTTTGCTCCAGTGAGTTACGAAGCCACCTGGCCAGAACCCCGCCCCTGCCTCAAACCCACCCCAGCTGCTCGGCGGCCTCTGGGAGGAGATGCTTTGCTTGGTGAGGAGTCCCGGTTCTCTGTCCCACCTGAGCCTGACTGGCCATGTGACCCTGGGTAAGATGACTTCCCTCCCAGGGCCTCCATTTCTTCACAAGGAGCCAGAAGTAAACAAGTCGAAGATTGGTGTCCCAAGTCCTCACTTTCCAAAACCTCTAGCAAAGTCACCTAACTTGAGCTAAGAGGAGAAAGCCAGCACTTTCTGAATTATGTAAACATAGTCATCTAGCTGAAAAATGAAAGCCTTTTTTATGGTCTTTTCATCATCTAAAGACTTTTCTAGCATAAATAAAATTCAACTCCACAAGGCCTCATCATTATCAATCACACTGGAGGAAGATATGAAGGGCAGAAAGAGATTTTTTTAAAAAGATAGACTGGCAGGAGAGAAGTAACTCTAATACCTGGCAGGGTTTATTTCTAACTTGAGCTGTGAGGCCTGGGTATGTTTGCAGGTAGACTATTCAGTTCAGAGGATCTTAATTCTAAGGAAGCCAAAATGTAGAATAAGGACAAAAAGGGGTGGGCAGAATAAAAATTAGACATCTTCTGCCAGTATAGTTTACTAGGGGAAATCTAAAAATATTTTAGATTTAAATTTAATAGATTTTAGAAACTCTAAATGTTGTGCCTTGGGAATCCCTTACAGTCCGGCCCATTTCTGCATTAAACAGACTTGAGAAGAACGTGGTGAAGCTATGGGCAGGTGTCTTCCTAAATTTTCTTTCCACCAAATAAATGACTGATATTCTTTCAGGGGTTGATTCTGTAAACAAAAACTCAGAAAAAAGGACATATAAACACAACAGGATTCCAGGAGCGCCCCCAGACACTATAGCCTGGACCAAGGGAAAAGAACTCAGTCCCCGAAGCACCCCCAGGGGGCAGCTCCTGAGGGAAACATACTGAGGCCCCGAACTCTGAGAATCCCCTTAACAACTAAGTGAGCAGTGGTTCCCTCCATCTCCCAAAACAGACCAGACAAGAGAGCCACTGTGTCACCAGCTTTGGGCCCCTACTTCCGCGGAACATTGTTTAGTTCTCCAAGGCACACAGCAAAGCTACCTGGGCATCTCCAGCAGCTCATCGCAAGTGCCTACAATGTAGGCTGCACCAAAATGAACACCCTCCTTGCTCAGAGTGCACCAGCACCTCTGCAGAAGGCCTTCCCCCACTGCAGGAGCAAAATGGAACCCACCCTACATTCAGAAAACTGGTGGAACAGGCTAGAGCTATGGTTGCACTGAAGATCAAATTTACCCAGGAAATGTTGCTCCTTCTGATTTGCAGAAAGGTTTAAATGACCCAACCCGAGCATGACCCAAGGGAGGTGCAGCTGCTTGGCTTTCCCTGGAATTGCAGGAAATATAAACACTGTGTGCATGGCGCACGGGTACCGTGAGCAGAAGAGCCCTGGAGATCACGTGACTCAGGTATCCAGCGCCTCCCAACCTACACACCTTCCTCCACCCACGGAGCCATTCCCCAGAACTGCACGCAGCCTGAGACGGCACACCTGTGACAGAGCCTGGATGCTAATCCAAGGGCCCTCATTCTCACCCAGATGCCCTGTGACCCAGAGAGAAGTGACAGTTTCTCCCTTGCAAAACAAAGAGGTTGGGCCAGAGACTGCTAGGCATCTTCTGGCTTTACAAATCCATTTGCTCCACCAGGCATGGGCCTAGACAGCTGGACCTTGCTCTGCTGTATGTCCAGCTCCTTAGAATTTTTTTAAGACAGAGTCTCACTATGTTGTGTGGGGCTAGCATTGAGCTTATTTATGCAGCCCAGGCTGGCCTCAAACTCACAGCAATCCTCCTGCCTCATCCTCCAGAATACTGGGATTACAGGCATGCACCACCCTTCCCAACAGCTCTGCCACAGGTGTGCCCTCTCAGGGTACATAAAGTTCTGAGGAGTGACTCTGCGGGTGGTGGAAGGTGCATAGGTTGAGAAGAGCTGGATATCCGAGCCATGTGACTCCAGGTCCCCTCTGCTCTCGGCACCCCCGCCCCATGCACACAGTTCTGAAACAAACTAAATGATATATCGCAACCAGTGGGGAGTCTCCAAGCAGGATCACCCAGCTTCAAATAACTAAGGCTGGAGTCCTGACCTAAGCTAAACGAAACTCGGAGAGCCAGCGCTCTACAGTGAGGGTGGCAGGGGCTCTGCAGGCGTGGTCGGAGGAAGAGGAAAGGTGGCCCAGGAGGATGTCAGCCTGCTAAGCACTCACAAGCCACGAGCCACGAGCCCCAAGCCCCAAGTCCACTCCCCGCCCCCAACCCGGCACTTGGCACAGGTGTGTTGGAGATTTCTTTTCTCCCAAGGAGACTCCTCCTCCTAGGCCCAGCCACACTGCAGGATGGGCTCCCCACCTGCTGCTGCCGAGTCTGGGAGAGACACAGGGAGGGAAAGGCTGCTCAACAACTCTACTCTTTAACTTCAGCACAATTAATTACCTGGGCTCTCTAACTTCTGACCCTGGAAGCCTGCAGGGGACTGATCTTCATATAAAGCAAGGATTCCTGTAGCTGCCAAGAAGCTGAGGTAGAAGGAAAACAGAATTTCTTCCTGCATAGTAGGAAAGAGGCCCACCCTTCCGTGCGTGGGTGGGCAGCCTCGGCCTCAGCATCTTGCAGTACCCTGTGCCTCTGCTTGCCCAGAATGCTTTGCAAGTCTTCTCAGTTTTTGCTCATTAAAAATAATAATAATAATAAGTTGGAAATCTGAAAATGGGTGCAACTTGTTAAATGCTTCCTCTCCAGTGTTGGATCAGCCAGTGTCAGCTTAGCAAGTAACCTCAGCAGAACCTCTCTCTCCAGTCCCCACCCATACACAAACCACTGCAACCGTCCTGGGATGCTGTTTCGGACTGCTAAGTGGCAAGTGCCCAAAATAGGGATTATGTCTGAGTTGTCTGTACCTGGTATCTTTTGTGAAGGCTGGACACAGACTTTTGGGGTAAACAAAGTACCAGGATGGCAACCAGAGAAAACTGGGAAGCATCCTTTGGGCACATCTTTATGCTCACTGTGTCCTGTCTTATGTCAAGTTAAAAGAAAGAAATGCTATTTTGATGCTGGTGAAATATTATTTGCCTTCTTTGATTCTTAGCATCCCAGCTTCTCAAATACTTAATTTTCTTCTCAACACATTACCAAAACTTGCCTGCTAGCATAAGCTGGCAATGAAAAAATTGCCCTATAACTGAGGATGTTTGTTTTTTTGGCTTTTTGAGATGGGTTCTCACTCTGATCCCCACTCTGGCCCTGAGCTCCTGGGCTTAAGTGAGCCTCCTGTCTCAGACTCTAAAGTAGCTAGAACTGTAAGGATGCACCACTGTACCTAGCCTGAATAGTGCACCGTAAAACATCAACAGGTACTACCATCCGGTGAGCATGTATTACGTGTTTGGCACCAGGCTCTATACCTTTGTATCTCCTCCCCTAATCCTCCTGGCCAATCTCTTAATTCCCAGTAAAGATATATTGTCCCCATTTTACAGATGAGAAAACAGAGATACAGAAGAGAAGCGTTTTGGCCCAGTGCCACACAGCTACATCAGATTCCATCCTGGCTTCCTTCCCTGTGTGACCCATTTACTCGCCCACCTCTTGGGATTCCGGCTAAGGACTCTGGGAGCATAGTGAACAGGGAGAGGTGTTGGAACTGGGGGCAAAAGGGAACGCTTGAGCAGGAGCTCGAGCAGAAGTCCAGGCTCCAGCAAAAAAGGGCTATAAGCAGTAATGGAGAAGAGAAGCATAATTAAGCATCTGCTACAGTGCTACTTCCTGCTTGCTCCTACCTGCCATCAACTCCAGCTCTGAAGCATGTAACAGGAGATTCCCAGGGCTCTCTATTCTTGTGCAAAGTAGTTAGGATCATCTCCAGCCAGGGGACCTTGTGAAACCTTTTCTGCTACGAAAATATCTGGCTCTGACTCGTCATCTTCCTTCCTCTCTGTTCCATTACTCATGCTAGTCCCACATGTTATTCCCCTCTTCTGGACTTCTCACAGCCTGAGAACTCCCCATCCTGATCTTGTCACCTGATTGCTGCCCTTGGATCCTGGCATCACTGGCAACAACAGATGAGTGAGGTCAGCTGCAGATGCTGCAAACATGTTACTCCACACAGGAGCCTGAGATTGCATTTCCCACAATGCAGCAAGAGCCAAAACAAGACTGCATTGTAAGAAGGACTGGAGCTGTGTTAGCTGAAGGCAACGGGGCAGGACAATGCCCACCTCTTCAATGATGGGGACTGGAGTGTAGGATGAAAAGAAGAAATCACTCCCAGTGCCATAAAAAATCTAGTTCCAACCCCAAATATTAGATGAGCCATTGGCAGCTTTCTCCAGATCAACAGCATGGGGATCTGAGACCCTGGGCAGCAATACCTGAACAGGCAGACTAAAAGTGGAGGTAAGAATCTTTTGCCTTTCTGTCTTTCATGGCAACCATCTTCTTCCTTGTCCATTTGGCAAAATATTTGGCTCAGGCCCAGAGAGGCAAGGGAAGTGGGCAGCCACTTTGAGTGTGACTGCTAGGAGTGATTGGGATTTTGTTTGTTTTGAGATAGGGGATGTACTATGTTGCCCAAGCTGGCCCTGAAATCCTCGGCTCAAGTGATTGAGCCTCAACCTTCCTAGTAGCTGTGCCTAGCCAAGGAAAGTGTTTGAAGAGCTGCCTGGGAAAGCTGGCCATGGTGCTACATGCCCCTGGTTCTAGCCACTCAGGAGCCAGAGTCAAGAGGAGCACGTATGGAGATCACATAAAGAGCCTATGAGCTCAAGACCAGAGGGGAAGGGAAAGAAGAGGAGGAAAGGGAGTGCCTAAGGAAGGGTCATGGTCTCCCTAGAAGAACTCGCACATTTTCAAAACTTCATAGTTAAAAAACCAAAAGTCAGCACCCAGGGACCACCTGCCATTTTGGATTCCCTAGGTTAGGCCTAAGTCACAGACATAAGTCTCATCCTCTGACTCAGACCTGATAGGAAACATCTCTAGAAGGATCTTCCTATTGGTTGGTCTGATATTTGAAAATGCTTTAAGTTGTTCAGGACCCCAGTATAACACCCTGGGACTGAGGTTCACACGCAGGATTGGCAGTGGAACATGCATTATAACCCAGTCAGCCTTTGGCAGCTGGCAACTGGGGTAACACCGCCCCTGCCTCTTCAGTTCCCTCACTCCAGAAGGTGAGGAGAAACTCAGTGTCACAGTGAGTGTGGAAGAGTCCTTGCTAAGAGGTAGCTCATTTTCTAGGTGAGTGGTCTTAAGAGCAGTATTACTTCTCATACAGTCTCACTTAACAATGCTCACAGCCCCACAGGACACATGTCACAGTATCCATTTTCACAGATGAAGAAACAGCACTGGAAAAGGTGAGGTTCAAGGCCACACAGCCAGCGACTACACCCTTGGAGTCCAGCCCAGGTCTTCTACGCCCACGGATAGAGTGGAAAGATCAGCAGTCACCTGGCGAGAGACTTCAGTGTGAGCTTTTCAGGGAAGTGCCGTCCCTTCAGTTCACCAAGCTCTTTTTGGGCCCCAAAATAAGGGTGTCACCACACACCTGTTTACTTGGGAAGTTCTTGCCCAAATCCTGTGAGAGCCAGGTGCAAAAGTTCCCCAGATGGGAATGTTACCTAACTTTAAATTGGGCAACTCAGTTCTTCTTCCAGTTCTAGGCAGTTGGCTGCCGCGGTTTCGCGGTTTACAGTGCAGTTATGGCCAAATCCAAGAACCACACCACACACAACCAGTCCCGAAAATGGCACAGAAATGGTGTTGGTCACAAAGATACAAATCTCTGAAGGAGGAGGTAGATCCCAAGTTCCTTTAGAACATGCATTTTGCCAAGAAGCACAACAAGTAGGGCTTCAAGAAGATGCAGGCAAACAATGCTAAGGCCCTGAGTGCATGTGCTGAGGCTATCAAGGCCCTCATCAAGCCCAAGGAGGTCAAGCCCAAGATCATCCCAAAGGAGTATACTGCAGGCTTGCTCAATTTACCTATATTGCCCACCCCAAGCTTGGGAACTGTATCTGAGCCCGCACTGCCAAGGGTTGCAGGCCTTGCCGGCCAAAGGCCCAAGCTGAAGCTAAGGCCCAGGCTCCAGCTTCTGCTCCAGTCCAGGCTCCCAAAGGTGCCCAGGCCCCTGTGAAGGCTCCACAGTAAAAGCCTCTTTATCTGCTGATGTAAAAACAGAAGGAGTGACTCGACCCCTGGGGTGTCATTGGTAGGAGGCTGGTGTCCTCCCGTGCTGTTTCTTTGTACAAATAAACCTGAGGCAGGAGAAAAAGGGGGGGGGGGCGCTCAGGATGACCCGGGAGTAAGAAAAGAAGAGGCTTTTCTGAAAAAGAAGCCAGGTGGACCTGAGCTGTTTAGGATGTGAAAGGGCAACAGAAGGACAGAGTTCAAATTTACTCAGCTGACCCAGGAAGCTTGCTTCTGTGAGCCAAAATGGGAGACTGGAAGAGAGGCACAGGCCAGGTCCATGCCTACTGGCAGAGCCCCCCACCCCCCGACCCCACCCCACTGCTGTATAAGATGTTGAATTTACCTTACAACAACTGTATTGGATAAAATAAAAATTAGCAATTCCACTGCACCTCTCTCACTTAGAATCATTATATTTATTCATGTATGAAGTGAAACAGTTTTGAGAACTGTTGTTCTGAAATACTTCATAATATAATTGACCCTTCCATGGATATGGCAGCATAAAATTGCATTTACCCAAACA
This sequence comes from Myocastor coypus, assembly GCA_004027025.1. Lineage (NCBI taxonomy): Eukaryota > Metazoa > Chordata > Mammalia > Rodentia > Myocastoridae > Myocastor > Myocastor coypus. The sequence continues at coordinate 7,384 of PVJA010025036.1, forward strand.
TCATGCATCTGTCCTGTGCCCTGTTAACTTCCTGGTCTCAGGGATACAGCGAAAATGCTTCATAAATGCAAAAGTCACACACACAATTAGAGCATAATTAACTGAAGGCATTTTCAACAGTAGCTTATCCGCAATATCACCAGTCAATTAATGATTGTCTCTGAGTGATGGTCATTAAAACGCAGAAGAAACTTTATATGGTTAAGAGTGAAAGAAGCCAATCTGAAAAAGTTACACAAGGTAGGGCTGCAATTATAGGCATGCTGGAAAAAGGAAAAACGCTCCCAAATCACATCTTCAAGACACAATCTGACTCTCCCACTTTGTGACTTCAGCAGGTGGCCTAGGACAAGGCCCGCGCTGTAGAGCCCAGGAAGCAGGGCTGGGCCGGGTGTGCTCAGAGATGGGGGCGTGATGGGGGCGCTGGTGCAGCCAAGGAGTTTCTCCTCGATCGTGGGGTCACCGCAGAGGCAAATCCCCTGGACTTCCCATGGCCCAAGGGCAAGCCTCTGGGGCAGCGGGCACCTCTCTGGGCAAACACGCAAGGAGCCACAGTAACACCTGCATACGATCTGTAATGGGGGTGAAACTCGGCCCCCTGACGCACCTGCCAAGGCAAGGTGCCCCATCTTCCCCACCCATGGACGCGGACCCCTATCGCTTACCTGCGTCTTGTGTCCTGGGATCTGCGCTCCTGCCGCAGAGCGTCCCGTGTCCCGCAACCCCAGTCGGCTCTTCGGGCGCAGACCGCGAGCAGCCCAGAGAGAGTGGCGCTCCAGGTGCGCGGTCGCCAAGGTTGCCGACTTCCCGAAAGGCGGCGCTCAGGTGGCACAGACAGTCAGTGCTGAACAAAGCCCGCAGCGCCGCACCGGGCGGCGCAGGCTCCGCGCTCCGGGCACGGTGGCGGGCACAGGGCGGTTTCCCACTGCACGCTACCCGGTCGGCCGCCGACCTTCCCGGGCTGCCAGGCGAGCGCAGGGCGCTCGCAGAGCCGACTCTGGTGCGGGGAGGCTCACCCTGCGGGGCGCAGCGAGGAGCTCCAGGCACAGAGGCTGTTCCGCCGGCTGGCGTGGGCTCAGCTCCGGCCAGGGGGCGCTGCGCACCCGCGGGAGGGGCGCCCCGGGGCGGCGGCCACGTGGGACACTTGCTGCCCCACCGCGGCCGCGGTCCGCTCAGCGGGAGGTTCTCTCTCACCCGACCAGGCTGAGCGCGCACCGAGCGCGGAGGGCGACCGCGCTGCCCTCGCCCCGCGCGTTACAAGGCAAAGCGTTGCTCAAATCAAGCTAATTAGCCAAGTAGTTCTGCGCAGCTTTCCCAGCCCGCGTCTGAGCCGCGCAGCGGTGAGCACAGCGAATCGCTGCCTACTCCGCAGGCTTTATTGCTACGGTCCAAATGAAAATGTTGACTTTGGCATTGTTTCTGTTTGTCAGGGCAATTGCCTGTCTCGTTACTGGACTTGGGAGATAAAACGCAGATCCTTTGGCCAGCGTCCTTGTTTACGTCTAGGGAGCGGCTGATTTTTTTAAAAACTCAAAACACCACAAAACAAAATAGCATGCTTGGCGCTGTGGCTGGTAAGCTCACACTGAATGTTGGCCATGACTGCGTAATCTGTAGCTTCTCATACTTGAACAAAAAGTGACCTTTGTATATATGTGAGCTCTCATTGTAAAAAAGGAAAAAAAAAAAAAGGAAGAAAGTGGAGCAATTTGCAAAACCATTGATATACTATTGCAGGTTGAGAATCCCTTAAGATAGTGTATGTTCTGCCAGAATCCTTTCATCCATATAAGATTTTATCTATTTTAGTCCATAACATATATGTTGTGCTTTGGCCAGATTTTCCACTTCTCTTTTCAACAAGTTTTTAGCCACTGATGTTCGAAATGCACTTAACGTATCTACTATGGAACACTAAATTTTCAATTTTCATATTGCAATTAGGTACCGGTGTATTTGCCCAGGTACTTCCTTAGAATAAACTGTGAGGTAAATTTCTTTACAGGCTATACTTAATTGAAGTTGTTAAATGCATTAAGTCCACCTGTTTCCTCTTGTCTATGCCCTTGCCAATTATTCCTACAAATGTCAATTTGGTAGGCAAAGGACTTTTTTCATAATTTTGCATCCTTTTTAACTCATCCAGACAGTTGACAAGCAGTTCTACAAAGCATTGTACATGGCTTCAAGGTAAATCCTGAGAGGACTTGACCGACCTTGGGAGATATGAAAGTTACATGTTCTGTTATACACGTCTTGCTTTAACTTGACCTTAACTGCCCAGCAGAAAAGTTTAACCATGAGGCATAAACAGTAAAGCTACATCCGTATGTTGAGCTGTAAAAGGCTTAAATCAACAGCTTCCAACATTGCTAGTTCTGCCAATAACCCACTACAATTATGGAATATTGGACTATGTATATGACTACTTTCTCTTAGTTTAATGAGAAGAAATATTTGTACCAATAGTGATTAGAAAAATTATCATGTCTGCATCCTGTGCTCTGAACAACTATTACAAGGACAACAACACACATTGTATCAATTATTGGGGATGTACCACTAATGTGTTTTGAAACTGCTGCATTGTTATTTCTTATTAAAAGTAAATTTTTAAAAAGTTAAAAAGCACTTCTAGGGCAAGGTCCTGAGTTCGATTCCTGGTGTTAAAATGAAATACACTGCATTTTAGTCTGTAGTTCTCGGATGGTTGCCTATCTTCCAGACACTGCAAGTCACCCTGGTGATAAGAAAACTTGTCTTGGGGTCTAAATACCAGAGAATGTGGTCTCTGCTTCCAGATCAGATAGTCTCAGGGAAATTTAAAGTAAAACACACGTGGAATTTTAAATACTTCAGTGGACAGATTAAAGAAAGCAAGTGGACATTTCTTAGTAAGATTAACACATAGCCCAAAACATTATCTAAACATGTAATGAATACAAAATAGAGACATTTAATACTGTCTTTAAATCCTATTTATATTTATAGCACATTGCAATTTGGGCTAGCCATAGCTCCAAATGGACAGAAGGACAGATCCTGAATTCTAGTGAAAGTGAAGTCTGCCTGTGACAGCCTCCTACTCCACCCTCAGGCCAGCTGTTTAGAGTGGCCCTATATGGTTTTGCCTAGTAAGATCTACGCTGGAGAAGCCATATTTCAATTTTAATTTGTTTTTAATTGACCTCTCTTTATTCTGTTAAAAGTAGTAAAGAGCAAACAGCACAAGTCCTGCTAGTGATACCATTTGCTGCAAACTTCTTATGAAAGTATAACCAAAGTATAATGTGGCTCAGTGGCCTTTGGGTGTTACCACCAAGTATGGGTGTGAGTGTTAGGTCCAAACCCATGTAATCAATCAGGGGAATGAGAATGAGAAGACCTGATGAAGGTAGCTCAGAGGACTCTCTGAGATTCGGCCCTCAGTGAGCAGCGAACCCCTGAAGCAAGTCAGTTGTAGAGTAATCAGTGTGATCTCATGCATAATCACTTCAACAAAGGAGGACCATGTGCCCAGTCATTAATGTGACCACGATCTCCATTAACCTCCATCCCTTCCCTATCACTGAGTTCATCCCTATCATTGGGTCAACCAGTAACATTCCAAGCAAGGGAGAAAGCAACAGAGAGCCCACAGGTGAAGCTGATGGCTATTACCTGGAGTCCCAGCTTTCCAGGATTTTCAGTAACAGACCACAGCTGTCCCTGGGCCCCATTTATTACACTCCGTTTCTTGAAACGCTAGTCAGGTTACACTAGGAATTCTGACTCAAGTAGAAGATTTATTGGGGGCATCAAGCAGGCTAGCTGTTTAGTGGACTAAGCAGCAACAAAGTGGGGGGGGGGCTTTATAGGATCTTTCAGGGAGGGTAATCATGGCTGAAACAGCCAGATTAACAGCCAGATCACCAGTTGTGGAGCCCTGAGCAGAACTCCAGCTCCTACCCTCATGAAGAACCTTGTCCTATTTCAGAAGTGCTTGTGAAAGGAACAGACACAATGGAGAATGCCTTACAGATCTGCAGTCATGTATCTGTCTAGGCCCACAGAGCAGCCACTGACCAAAGCCTTGTTCTTAAGGAAGAGCAGGAGACAATGTCTGTTTATTAAGCAGTAAGGCACCAGCCCAGAGGGGACAAAGGGCTGATCCCCAGATGCTCCCTGGCAGCTAGATGAAGCTAGAGCAAGCGCTGTGGAGCAGCAATCAAGGGGAGAGAATAAAGTTGTTTTACACACACGCACACACACACGGTCTTACTATGCAGCTCAGACTCATAGTAATTGTTTTCAGCCTCCCAATGCTAGGATTACAGGCCTGAGCCACCATGCCCAGACTTAGTGGCCAGCTCAGTGTGGCCTGTGGGTGGGACCAGTGCAGCATGTGGTTCCAGGGATAGAACCTAGGTCCCCGTGCTTGCCTAAACAGGTACTTAAGTTTGCTGAGCTATCTTTCAGGCTAGAGAGAACAAAAAGCAGAAATGCCATCTCATGCCAGGGGTTTGGAATAGGCGGTTTGTTCCAAGGGTGAGAGTATGTGACCGAACTCATTGACATAAAAATTATGCATAAAATTGTATTGGACTTGCCTTTGAGTGAAAGTGACGCTTGCGGCTGAATCAAGTAAACATGCAGCTTCTGGAAAGGCAGAAACTTGGGTAAATTTGTTCAGCTCACATAGCTTCTCAGTGCCCTGCAGCTATCTGCTTAGCCAGGCATGGTGATGCCTGCCTGGATCCTAGCTACCTGGGAAGCTGAGGCAAGAAGACTGCCAATGGAGGCCAGCCTTGGCAATTTAGTGAGATGTATCTTAAACCAAACAAACTTGGGCATACAACTCAGTGGAGGGGAACACACTTACCGTGTCTAAGCACCTGGGTCCACTCCACAGTACTGAAAACGAACTTTTCTGCTGCTGTTGATTACCAGGATTCTGAGTTTTTCTTTTTTCGTTTTCATGTGCTATCCTTAGCTGTGCACCTTGCATGCACAGTGGGAGCCAGTCTTGGCCTGCACTCAGCATCTTGTTTCCTCATAGCCTCACAGCCTTACCACCATGCACCTTGGATGCACAGTGGGCCCCAGTCCTGGCCTGCACTCAGCATCTGTTGTTTCCTTATGGCCTCACCTTACCACCATGAGGTTTTAAAAATGGCACTGTCTGAGGGTCTAGCGGTTAAAAAGCAAGCCAGGAGAATGGCTGAGGCTTGCCAGCCAAAGCCCTAGGTGGAACCAGCTTTAGGAGACAGTCCAAGACCACAGCTCCGCTAGGCGACTGACTACAGTACCTAAGCAGTCCTCTGAACAATCCTCAAATGCAGGAGATACTACCTATACAGTTGTTACAATTTGTGTCCGGATGTCTCCCCAAAGCCTCATGAAGTTATAGGGGGAGGGGATGACTCTTTCAGAGGTAGCTGGATCTAGTTTGTAAATAATTCCTAGTGCAATAGTGGGATTAAGGATGCCGGGACTAAGGCCCGGTGACTGCTAGATCACCCACTGAAGGGATTGCACCACTCAAATGCCAGCAGTCTGAATAAAAGGGACAAAGGCTAGTTTCCCCATTCTGTTTTTGTTGCTTTTTCTGTCTTCTGCCACCATGAACATCTGTCCCTGTGCCATGCCACCCTACCTTGGAGCCAGCTGATATGGACTAAACCCTCAACAAACTGTGAATAAACCTTTCTTCAAGTTTGGGTTGGGCATTTTGTCTCAGCAATGAGAAAAGTCAGTCAGTAAGCCTTCTGCAACTCTTCCTTGGTTGGTGGTGGGCTAATCTTAGCACTAAGCAAATGTGACCTAGCAAGCAAAAGCACTCTATCACTGTTTTCTGTGTGTGTGGAACAACAGGCTGCCTTTCCATTCCGTTTATCTGGAAAAATGAGAATCATCCCAGAAGTCTCATGTGTTTGATAAGAACTGCTTGGTACAATCAGGACATGGAATCCCTTACACAGCTGAGCAGCTGCAGTGGCCTTTTTTGCCAATCCTAGGCAAATGCCACTTGCCTAATTCATGCAGCTGTGCTCATACCAAGCCCACCACAAACACTAAGTCATGCCTGTTTGTAATTACTTCGTGTAAACACTATTGGCTACGATACTGCCACTGGGCAAAGTTAAGGCTACTTTTGGCAGCCTGTCTCTCAGTCATCTGGGAAGTTGGCAGTGTAGGGTACTGGTGGTGAGGATACTCATATGTTTGTTTCTGGAACATTCATTAGGCACGAGAGTATCAGAATATTAATTGCCCTTGTTAATAATTTTGGGCTTACTACATTTCAAGCTGATGCAGGTAAACCACGCCAACTTCAGGTCCTTGACTTTGGTTTAATCCATACAACAGAAATCTCTTCTCTGATGAACTAGGTATGATTCATCCCACTACTTACAAAGCCTCTGTCAGGGAAACATTTCAGTGGCACAAGCACAAGGTCCTGAGTTCAATTCCAGGTACCAGACAGACACACACACATACACACATACACACACTGTCCTGAAATAAACTTTGGTTATATAGTCTCAGCACCAATATGCTCATCTGTCAGTATGATCAAACCAGGTATTTAAGAGAACCTAAAGATGAGAATCAGCTTGTGAGCAAGGCCGTGCATGGTATTACCGAACAATACATCCAGCATCCACCATGTCAGGTTCATAGCTGAAGTTCAATAAAATCCATTGAATAATACATATGACTGACAAAATAGGAAACATCTGAAATTTAACAGAATAAAGAAATAGAAGTCTAGTGTGTTAAACTAATCTAGGAGACTCTCAACCCCACCTCTTGCTGTCAAGCTAGTATAACAGGTGATATTTATCTCCTCTGGGGAACAATATAAATAGCTGAATCACCAAATATTATAAAACTCAAATTATTTTATATTCAAATTTCCAGGGACAAATGATTCAATATTGAAATTTTAAGAAATGAACTGTATCTCATGATTTTTTTATGTTATTTGTCTAGCTTCCCTATTTTTCCTTAATAAGGAGGCCAATTCTGTGATTTCATAGCTGTCGTTTGCCTTTCCATCCCCCGGCAGGAGTGGAACAGACCGCATGAACAAACCAGTGCTTCAGTGTGTGCTAGGAAGGAAATCAGCAAAAGGGCAGAAGGACACAGAAAAACAGTAAAGTGAAAGGATTTTATTGGGCAAAGCAGCGTAATTTTTTATCTAAACAGAAACCACATCAGTTTTTGAACTATTTTTTACATACAGAAAAATTGTTTAACAGAATAGGTGATATATGTTACCAGTAAAAGCAAAATAAGAGCAACAAAACCATACCAATTGTCTAAGATCTGCTCCAAGTTGGTGACAACACCTTACACTGTCACAGTCTGATTTAAATCATGGAAGATTTAAGCCCCAAATGGAAGGAAACTTTCCAGCTGGCCCATAATTCGGCACATGTAAGTTTAGAAGAACTGAAGATTATGTGATTCAAGACAAATACATAGCACTGCATTTGTGCTGTAGCACCCAGGTGCTCTACCACTGAGCAACGGTCCTATGCCCCACCTTCACTTCTAGCCCAACCTTTTTGAGACAGGATCTCACTAAAGAATCTCACTAAGTTGTCCAGGCTGGGCTCAAACATGTGACCCTCCTGTCCTATCCTTCCTGGCAGCTGGGATTACAGGTGTGCACCATCACGCCCAGGGAGAAAACTGAATTCTTCTTATAGTAAAAATCTGACTACAAATTTGGAAGGGAATGGATGACAAGAGCAGAAAGACAAAGTCCTTTCCCAGGGAAGTGGTCCACAGATCAAGGACATTCTGGGCCCAAAAGTCAAGAAAATAAAATAACCCCAATCCAATCAAGGATGGAGAAAATGGCTGAAGACCTCAGCATGGACAGGAAGAGAGCAATGGTAAAGGAGAGGAAAGAAAGGAGCATTTGTTCCATGGACAATGATGACAAAGAGCACAGGGAATACCTATAGGAAATAAACATAGGGAAAAATAATACAACTTGTACCAATTTATCTGGTAGTAACCCAGAACTGTGTTTTCTTCAATACTTTCAAGTAATAAAACATCACAGGACTGGGGAGTAACTCAGTGGTAGAGCACTTGCCTGGCATGTCTAATGCCATAAAATTCCTCCATGGCAAAAGAACAAGCTATACAGACAGCAGAAAGCCTCTATCTATTCCTTTCAGGCATTCCCATGAATTTAGCATAGATCTTTTATGCCAAATTTGTTTATCTGGTGGGAAAAAATTTATGGAGGAAAAAGCCCCAAACTTTATAAAGGAAGCAAGCAAAAATGAAGGCATGAAAAGATCCTTAAAGAAAAAGGAGATGAAGATTCCAAAAAACTAAAGAACTAAGTAAGACATAGTGCTTTTCCCCTTAAGTCTACCCTTTGTTGTTTCTTTCCTCTTTAGTGTTCAATTCCAAAAGCCACTGTTCCTGAAAGAGAAAAATCAACTGTCATTTTGCCATAGGTAAAAATTAACCCCTGTGGATCTTAGTTTCTAGTGCAAATATAAGCATACATAATTATTTTTCACTAAAAATACATTTACACTAATCATGTAAATGTTTGTGTTAATTAAAGCTATTTACACTACTCTTCTCAAATATAAAATACAGTTGTTGGTACTCCCCTTCAGGTAAAACTGTTGGATATTCTTTTGCGTGATAAAGTGTCCTTCCTGTCTGTAAGGTCTGCCTTCTCTTCAAGGGGACTGTGAAGGCTGTGAATGTGACTTGGTACAGCACTGCTCTGCACACAAGATACGACCTAAGCACAGGGTATTGTACTGTACCAAATGTAGACAAAATATATACACAGTAGAGGAAAAGGCAATTTATGCTATAAATCTAGGATTTTTAGAGGTACTAAGCTCTATCTCCAATCTAATAACAGAAAACAGAGGTTTTATCTTATATTATGTGTAAGTATATTATTTTGGAAAAGCCAATTA
>PVJA010025036.1:16431-31306 GCA_004027025.1 Myocastor coypus
AAAAAAAAAAAAAAAAAAAAAAAAAAAAAAAAAAATTAGGGTATCAAACTCAAGCACACAAGACAGCAGTCAGCACTAATCTAAGACTGTGTATAAGAAAGGCAGAATGCTGCAATTGCAACTGTGAGATTAGGACTTACTAGAAATAGCATAAATTTGTAAGAGAAATCATGAGAAAACCCTTCATCCTGCATTAATGACACTGCACAGAACTGAACAATGCTTCTTAAAAGTGAACTTAATAGATTACATAAAAAATGCCTTATCACCATTGGCAGATTTATTATAAATATTTTAGATTTATCTTGCTAGCAGGAGTATAATAAAGAACAACCTGGCTTCTTGAACAATCTCCCAACTATGTAATACAAACTACACTTTGGCCTACAAAACCACACACCTGAAATAATCAAAGCTCTTCTGCTTTTGGCTGAAAGCACATTAAACTCAGTATTACAAGATAACTTTCATCTTTTTTTTTTGTCTTTTTGAGACAGGGTCTTCTTATGCAGTTCAGGCTGGGCTTGAGCTCACTTTTGTAGCCCAGGCTGGTCTCAAACTCGCACTGATCCTCCTGCCTCAGCATCCTGAGTGCTGGAATTACAGGCATGCGCCACCACGCCTGGCAACTTCCATCTTTATCAGACACCCTAATATAGCATGTTGTTCACAGAGTAACTTCTGAGGACCACTTCAGGACAAGGGATAGCGGGACTTTGAACCTACTGGCTTAGAATCACCAAATACATTTTCGGAACCCTGCAGTCACCACATCCTAAAGAAGAGGTAGTTTCATTTTGCAATGAAATCTGCTATCAGCACACCATTTTCTATTCCATGCCCCTCAGGTTCTCTTCACAGAAAATGTAAAACATGTTTGTAGTGGTAGAAGGGACAGTGGCAACCTCAATAACCTGGGCTCGGGTTCATTAGGGGACCACAAGCTAAATACCAGGGCAAAGCCTACAGGCAGCATTAATTTAACAGCCAAGCTCAGGTTGTGACATCACAGAATAAAGCACAGCCTTATGGCAGGCCATACTGTCAGCTCTGTCCTGACAGCAGGCCTGGAGACACTGCACTAGCAAGGGGCAAAAACGTCAAACTTGACTTACCTAACTTTTTAGCAGTTTTTTCATTTCAACAAATTTGTTTTGGTTGGTTGGATTATTCAAGAGGAAGAACAGAATCTGTTCATGTTTTTTAACCTATGGGTGAAAAAAAAACAGTAAAATTTAGTTTTTGCAAGTATAAAGAGTGTAAGTCTACTGAAAGGAAAATTTACTCACTTGTTCCTGTAACTCTGTGCAGCAGCAATTCATCTTGTGTGTCTTTTCTAAAAGCAAATGGAAAAAAGTATCAAGTAAGAAACATAAAGCCAACATGTCTCTTCTGTTAAAAGAAGTTGGACTTGAACAAGTATGTATGTAGCTGTCCCCCTGCCTGGGTTGCAACTACAAAGAACATGATCCATTCATTTGGACTTTAACATTGTTTCCTACAGTGATCTCAATTTTTATAAACTAGCACTCACATTCCAAGGGCTTTTCTATCATGTATGGGACTTCTTTCTGGTGAGAATGGCTCTGCCAAATACTTATGAGATTCCTTTAGAAAAACTCAATCTCAGAAGGCTGAGTTCTCCTTTTATCAGGATCAGAAGTGAAATGGGAGTGCCGTGTAGGCAGGACACCTGACACCTTTGAGGCTCACCACAAGGCTGTTACCTGATCCAAGGACCTCAAATGGAAGACTCTGCCTCACAAGGTGGCTCCCCTCAGAGAGCCACAAGCCTTACAGCCTTGCCATGGATGTAAAGGAAGCGGGGGACTTCCTTTACATGGGAAGCGGGGGACTTTGGCCACACAGGGAGGACAGATCTGGTTAATTAAAATGATTACCTTTGCTATTTGTGACACATCTGCTATTAATCATTTGTCTTTTTGAGACAGGGTCTCACTATGCAGTTGAGGCTGGCCTTGAGCTCACTTTTGTAGCCCAGGCTGGTCTCGAACTTGCACTGATCCTCCTGCCACCGCCTCCCGAGTGCTGGGATTACAGGCGTGAGCCACCACGCCCGGCTTTTTTTTTTTTTTGTCTTTTGGAGACAGGGTCTCACTATGCAGTTGAGGCTGGCCTTGAGCTCACTTTTGTAGCCCAGGCTGGTCTCGAACTCGCACCAATCCTCCTGCCTCAGCCTCCCGAGTGCTGGGATTATAGGCATGAGCCACCAGGCCCGGCTGCTATTAATCATTTGGAGAAGTACCTTTATGCAGAGTGCTCTGTGTCTTAGCTGTGATGCTCTTTGCCAGGTCATAGTTCACTAGCTTATTGGTCACGCTGATAGTATCATGCTTCGAGTACTTCTCAATGGACACTGTGTGAATGTTCTTACTAATCTCTTTCACAGAAAGCATTACATTTTGGTTCAACATGAAATTTTTTAGTAGCTCTATTATTAAATGAGAACAGCTTCCATTCAATTCCACCAGTCCTAGAAAAAATAATTGAAGATTATTTAATAATAAAAAACAATTATTCAAAATAATTTTTTGAATCACTTTAAAACAAGACATATTTAGACAAATTACCTAAGGTTAATAAGCAAAAGCCTTACTGCCTAGCTGGATTTCGATGTGCTTTAGTGTACTCCTGCAAATCCAATTTAGACACTGAATACTTATTGATGACCAATAAGATGTCAAGCACTACTCTAGGTGTAGAAGACATAAAAAAGACGAAAGTACCTGCTTCCAGTGATCTAATGGCTAGGCAGGCAATAATCTTCTGACTCCAAGTCCAACACAAAGCAGACTATGAGAATTAGAATGCTAACAGCTTGCAGGGCTACGGGGTGAGGCACTCAGGAGTAACCATAAAAAGCCCTACAAGCACTGCCCTTTACTCAAATTCCAGCTGGGGCTATAATGTAGCAGACATAATAAAGCAGCCAAAACTGTGTCATACAAATGCTGTTGGCACTTAAAGAAACCTCTGACCCAGGAGTAAGACCTGGACGAAAGGTCAGACCACCCAGGGTACTACCCTGCTCCTGCCACTTGCTACTGCAGGTTTGGAGTACCATGAAAAAGACACTCTCTGAACCTTGGTGCTGTGAAAAGAAGCTGTAAAAGAAACAGACTTTACTAATTATAGGGTTTTTGTGCTGTGTGTGTTATACAATTATAAAATTTCTTTGAAAACTCTGAGATTAGTAATCTGAGGTGATACCAGAAATATACATTTGATTCAGACTCCAAACTAAGAAACAAAAGGAAAAAAATCCCACCAGACATTCAAATTGGAAAGTAACTCAGTTGTCTACCTTCAAATGAACATTTGATAACTTGGAAAGGGAGTTCCAAATGGCTCGCAGCAATTGGTTGCACTCTGGAAAGGGGCAACATTTCGATGTTCCCATAGTCTGCATAGAGCACTCTCACATCAGAACCTGAAGTATCTAGAACAACTGCACGGTACCAGAAATCATCACCTGAAAACAGAACGACATCTTAGCTAAGAAGTTACTGTTGCCCCCATGCATTAAGATGTTTACTCACAAGTTACAGTTATGTCACTTCAATTCATGCCACAAGTTCTAAGAGTCTCGATTTACCTTTGTTTTTGAAAACTCTACTAAAAAAACAGTAAGAGGACTTCAAAACAAAACAAAAACAAGGACAACCACCAAGAGAAAAGCCCACGTAATACTGGAAAGCTAGAAGACACTTGCATGAACGGAAATGATTTGCCACAACCAAAGCTAGCACAGTGGGGAGGATAAGCAGCATCACGGCTTCTATCTCAGGCTTCAGCCCCCAAGGCTCAGTGGTGCTCCTCATTCCAAAGCAGGAGTAAAGATGCAACTGGAAATAGGAACTGGGCTAAGGAAGCAGAGTTTCTTTCCAAGACAGAAGTTTCCCAAGGCATTATAATAATAACTAACTGCTTGGTGCCCTATCTTATACAGGTGAGCAGCAAAAGATCACCAGATACCTGAGAAAAGCCCTCAATATGCCAGAAGAGACTGAAACAAAGAGGAGCTGGGGAAACAGTGATAAAAAGAAAATCATAGTGCATACTCTTAGAGAAGTAATACTGCATTCTTCAAATAAGAACAAAAATAGTATTAGAATATATACACATTATCCCCCTGGGGGGCAGGAGGAACTTATTATAAGAAATGCAGTACTGGAAATGAAAATTTCAGAGAAACGATGAAGATAAAATTGAAAAATTGCCTTGGTAAAGAAAATTATTAAAAAATGAAATTGAGTAGAATGGTGAAAGTTCAACATCAGAAGACGTAGAAACCCCTAACAGAAAAGAAAAAATAAAATTCTGGAAAATTACAGACTTCATGATCCCCTTACTGAGCATTGCACAGTGGGGAAAGAGTCCCCATACTAAGTCATATTGTAAACTGTAAGACATGGGATGAAGTGGACACTGAAGGCTTCAGAAAGGACAAACCTATGTCCACAATTTGGAGAATCTGCAATGACGTCTACCTTCTGACTAGAAATATCAATAGCAAAACACAACAAAAGGGGCTGGGGAGATAGCTCCAAGGCACAAGTGCCTGCTGGGCAAGTGCAAGGTTGTGAGTTTGAACCCCAGTCCTGCAAAAAAAAAAACCACAACAAAAACAATGCCTTCAAAATTTTAAGGGGAAGATGTCTTCCAATTTAAACTTCCATATCCATGCAAGCTGTCAATGACTATTATGGTAAAATAAAGGCTTTTTAAAACAGAGATAATAGAAAATTTATCTTAACACAAGCCTTTTATCAAATTCTAGAGAATGGATCAAATACTTAAGTAAAGAAAAAGGAAAATGAAAGAAAAGATGAGATAAAGAAGGGAGAAATCTGGCTGACTAGGTGAAGAAAGAGAAGTTCAGCAACAGGGTGACAGTGCTGAAACACCTGTTGCTTAAAGGTGAAGGATGGGAGTCCCACGTCTAGAGAGCAAAAGGTCTGGACAAGAGCAGGGCAGAAGGCTCAAGACAGCTCCTAGGAGATCAAGTATGCAAAAAAGTCCTCGGAGGGCATCACGCTAACGCAGAGAACTGGAGATAGTGAGCCAATATATAACACTAACAACAAAAGTGCAAAAGAGAAATTATTAACAGCATTCTACGTGGCTCAACTCTGAGTGCTGCTTACACAGCCCTCTTAAAACACTAAATGGTACAAACCTAACTGAAAACCACTACTCCTACTGGGAAGAAAATGAGAGGGAGTACAGAACCAGGTGTCATAGGTAAGAACAACAGAATTAGGGAATGACATCAGCCAGATGGAGGAGGAGGTCTCCAGCTTGGACAGCTCCCCCACACCCACCAAGAAAACAATTTGGCAGCTCCTCATCAACCAAATGGCCCATGTGGGAGTGTTGGGACCTGGGATGGTGGTTTCAAGACCTGAGGAGCCCAAGAGTGGAGGCTCTGCTTTGGGAAGGCAGGCCCAGACCTGAGTGGACTCCCATAATTCAGTGCATGCTACTGGCTGGAAGCAGTGCTGTGTGCGTCCCTCACCCCAGTGCCACCAATTCTAGTCTTGCTTGGCTGCCATCTTGCCACAAGCTCCATCTGCCTGGGGGCCCTGGTGAGAGCTTTGCCAACTGTACCCCGCTATTAACACTTAGCCTGTGACCAGACTATTCACCACAAGCATTATTTGCATTAGCAAAGGAAATGCATTCACATAGAATTTTAAACAGGAGAATGGTTAAAGTATGGCCCAACCAGTGGCTATGATCCTCAAGAAAGTTTTTGTTCCTTCTTTCAACCCCTCTTTCTTGTTATTCTGGGCACTGAACTGAATGGCTTAGCCCTAAGCTATATCCTTAGCCCTTTTAAATTTATTTATTTTGAGACAAGTTCTTGCTAAGTCAATAACCTGCTCAAGACCTGGATACTCCTCCCTCAGCTTTCCAGAGTGTGGGGATTATAGGCACGTGCCATCACATCTGGCTAATGTTTCAGTCCTTGAGGTTTTGGTTTTGTTCAAGATATTCATGCATGTAACTCTATTAATGTTAGGAATGCAAATCACTTAATGTTATGGATCCATCACATAATACCATTATCTGAAGCTGGTTATGTGTAAGTACTGGTAGATTTGTATAAATCTACTGATATCCTTGTCCCCAAACAATGCATACAGAAAAGCTCAATGACCCTAAAATATAATTTAAACCTGTAATTTTTCTTCTTTACCTAGTCAAATGAAAGATGCATCTAAGATAATCTGCATAATGTCATGTAGAAAAGAACAGATAAAGTATCTGCCCCTGAATATTTTTCCCAAAAGAAGCTTACTTGTGTATTTGGCACAGCAGGCCTCTCCAATTCTTGGTCTGTAAGAGAGCTGACTTTTCTGAGCATTGCAATATTCTAACAATTCAGCTGTCAATATAGACAATTTTTCTTGATTTTCTAAAATAGACACATACAAACTTTTGTTTAAAAAATTCCAATACTATTAACAGTGTATAAAATATTGTGACATCTAATCATTCAAGATCCTTTTTATATTAAAAATATACATTGTATTTTAAAAATAAATATATCCACTATCTGGCTTTTTTTTTTTTTTTTTTTTTTCCGTCGGTATCGAGGATTGAACTCAGGACCTTGTGCTTGCCAGGCAAGCACTTATTCCACTTGGCCCTATTTGGCTACTTTTTGCTGAAAGAATAGAAAGCTTTGAGAGGGCATGAAGGCACCTTCTGCCAGGCCAATTTCTTAATCATTTGGTTATATTGAGGTGCACATCCTATGAAAACTAAACCATGTTTTGTGATTATCTGGCACACTTCTCTGTGAGCTGTACCTAGTAAAATTATCATAATATTGCTTTCAATAGAGCTTAAGGTATCATACTAAATAACTCTGAAAGCCACTGTGTTTTACTGTACAGATTAAATATGAGTTCTGGTAATACTAGAGATAAATTTACTGGCTATCACCTAACTTCCAGGTTTGGCAATTTCAAACCAAGTTTCATTTTTTTTTTTAGCTTTAAAGAACCTGCAAATTACTCTGAATAGGTATCAGTAACCCGCACCTAATTTATCTAACGATAGAAAAAAAATTTTTCATCTATATTTAAGAGATTCTCTGATTGTACACTTCCAGGAAAAGGTAAATTAAAAATCAGCTTTATGAGCTATTGTCTTCATGATTATCTTCAATGTAAAACACTTATAAATTTCAAAGAAACAGTAAAGCTATGATTATGAACTGATTACAAGGTCTTTCAATAGATTTGAAATAATTCAAAGTACTTAACGCCTCTTAAATGGTTAAAGTTAGCACAGTACATACAACTCAATGCAGACAATACATGTATTGAATTAGGAATTAGATGGCAATTAAAGACATTAGTTTGTCATAAATAGCTGTAGATTATTCACACTAGGCTACTGAACAGGTCCTCAATGCAGGACATTCATGTTCTCATTGGATTGTTATAACTAAATGTCCATGCAGTGCTAAGATACTCCAGTGTTATGTCCTTCAAAGTCATCACCCTCATCTCCCTTCACTTCCTAAGGACGTCACTATCAACATTTTCAATACCCAGTTTTTAAAAGAGGACCATAGGTATTTTGATGTTTGTTCCTTACCTGGCATGTCATTTGGGATAGCATAAAACAAGTTAGGGCTTATGATTTCTAATATGCTTGCTTGCACAGTCTTATTAACTGGCAGTTCTATTGTCTTCCACAGCTCTGCTGAAGAGAAAGCTGAAGGCATGAAACACAGTTCTTGCATTAGAGAGATAACATCTGTTCTTCTCAAGCAATATATTTATGCACAATTTGTTCCTCAAATATCAACACTTCCAAGTTGTCAAAATGAAAGCTCTATATTTCACAAAATAATCTATTCAATATGAGAGATTATGTGAATGATAAAAAAAAAAAGTTCAGTCTATGAGAATCCTTAAACTCCTACAGTGCATTTCTAGGATATATTTAGTGTAATTCTTCAAAATTACTGAAAGTTTAAGGGATATGTATCTGTACAATGCATGCTTATTTGCTGATTAAAATAAAAATTTGTACAATGCTGGTTCAAAGAAATGTGCTTCAATAAATACTAGCTTCAATATGCATTATTAATCTGTGCCTACAAAGTAAATACCTATAGGAGAATAATTTTAAGGTAGAAAAATTCTCAAACAATATTAAAAGTAAAGGCTAACACAAATTCACAACAAATGATTTAGAAGTTTTACCTTGAAGCCCCTGGGTGTCCATTTCATGACCGTACTTATTAACTGGTCTGTTATTGGGCAAATCCTTAGATGGTGAACCAGCTTTTAAAACCAGATTTTCACTAATCAGAACATCACTAATTATTCTGGGGTACAAAGTGGAAAGGTCAGTGAGTTCAACGCCCACTCCCTTTTCAGTGATTTCGACCACTCTGGCTTGGAGTTTTACTCCTGTAATGCACATCTGAAATCTTGCTATCACTTCTTTAGTCCAATATTTGTATCTAGGCTGTATGTCTGTAAAATAAGAACAGGAACAAAAACAGACATTGGCACAAGCTGACTTTTTGCCTCTACAGTATCCAGGACTGGGTCTTTGGCATGTCTTCATTCAGTTCACCACTTTTGAATCATTTTTAATAACCCTCTGCAATATATCTTCATCCTCCATGGCTGAATTACAGATAATGTATTCTCTAATATGCTTATATTTTACAAGGTTCCAGATCTTTTTTACTTTCCCCAGTAAAATTATGTTACTTGGCACTTATCCAATAGGTCAAAATGGGTATACTTTTTTCTAGATGATAAGAAAGCAGAGAAGGTTTAAATTGCCTGAACATCTCACAGGCAGTAGCAGCAGAGCTAGGTCTAGAGACAGCCTCTATTATACTGCTGCTGTGCTTCTTTTTCTAGCCTGTTTTCTTCACTTAAATCACAAATAATTCTTCCTATCAGTAACACATACTTAATGTCATTTTCATGGCAGTGTCATAGTACCAAGTACTAAGTAGAAATCTGAGTTCCAGATCCTCTTCTAATCATCAATCTAATCCTCACAACTCCTGCAAAAGTAGATACCATACATAATATGGGCCATCATTTACCCCTTATCCCTAGTCATTCTGCAGCTGTTGACAACAACATAATGAACTCCACTGTCAATTAACTGTGTGATTCTCAGACTGTTTTGGGACAAATTACTAGAAGGTATGACCATTTGGGGCTTGTAAAGAATTCTGCAAAATGCCGTCAACACATTCACCTTTTATTCACATCAATAGAGAAAACTAGCTGCTTTCCTCACAGGAATACTGGATATTATTCAAGTAAAATGCTAAAATTATAGATGTTAATGCTTAAAATAAATTTATATGTGGTAAATAGTAACAAAACATTGAGGAAACTATTCTGTACCATACCTACTAACCAGCACTGTATCCCTTGAAAAGGAAATTTTAAAAGTTCTGATGGTATCATTTGGAGTTCATCTGTAGTAACTTCTTCAACATTTCCATAATCCACAAAATGTACTTTAACGTTTCCATTTGGTAGGATCTCCTTGACTAAAGCACGATACCAGTTACCATCACCTAGATTTGACACAAAGGTTGTTACATGGGACATTCCCCTTGCATTAACATTTAAAATTTTTATCTTACGGGGTAACCTTTAATGCAGATAATAAATTTTGCTCTCTTCCTTACTTCATGCCTTTACATTCTCAATAAAAAATTCCTAGGTTGAGATTTTTACAAAAATCTCATTTTTAGGTATCTTCACAATGATATCTTAGCTCACAAACTTAATGTGTTCCATGATTTTGGAAAAGATGACACATTTGTGTTAGTGTGGGGAAAATGGCTGTGGTAGTATTTGTCACCTGATGCAGTTTGCAAACAAAAAGAAATTCTCACTAAATGCTTCTGTTGTGAATTAAACTGTCTACAAAGAAAAGTTTTTTGATTTTTGATTTTTTTTTCTTGTTTCAAAACTTTTGTTTATTTTTATGGCAGGCTCAGCCTGCCCTGAGGGCAGGGCTGGTGCAGCATGTGGTGCCAGGGATTGAACCGTGGTCCCTGCAGCCACCTAAGCTTTGCTAAGCAGGTGCTTTAGACCACTGAGCCATCCTGCCGGGCCCCTGGAAAGAAAAGTTTTTGTGAGCTGAGCTATCATTGTAATTTGAGGGTCAAGGATGTAGCGCAGTGGCAGGGTGTTCACCTCATATGTGAAAAGCTCCAGGCTTGGTCCTCACCTAAAAACAAATCCCAAAACCAAAACAAAAAAACCTTGCACTACACTTAACCACTAATGGCATAGATTGATTTGTCATTTGGCAAAATAGTATGAAAATTAAATTGCAGGAAAAACTCATTCAATCAAACTCACAAACTGAGCAAATACTTTTCAGAATTAACACATATAGGGTGATTAGAAAAAAACAAAGGCCCTGAAGTGAACAGCTCTTCCATTACCCAATTTGTTTATAGAAATTAGGATTTAGAATTCAGGAAAGAAATTATTGACATAATGTTAATGAAGTTTAGATGAGAATGTATTATTTGGAGGTTCTTTGTTAAAAAAGAAAATGAGTGACATTGACATTCACTCTTGGCTATGAAAACTGTGTGCTTAAATACTGGGTAGAATTAAGTGTTGAATGTCAACAAATAAAAAGGTTTTAATGTTACAATGACATCAACTGCAACTCACCTGCAAAAAAAGCACAGCAAGGCTGCTCTATTTCTGCCTTAAAACCATCATGTAACTTCTGTTGACAATGTTCTGCTAATGATTTATTCAAATCACTGAGCTTCTCCAAGGCTGAAAATATAATATATATATATATATATATATATATATATATATATATATATATGATTTAATATTCAGAATACTATACAAATTTTTCTTAGAGTGAGAAAACATTTGGATTATAAAGATCTCATGTACCAAAACATCTATGAAATACATAAAGTGCTTTTGTCGACCTAAAATTCACCAGGCAAACAACTTTTATTTAGTTCATACTCTTGATAAACCAGAAACCAGAAACTAATGATTCTGGTGACCATGGATACATGGCTGTGGCATTACCATTATTATACCGGAATGCAAGCGTTGTGGATAACACTATATAAACACACCAGTTAAATGAAAGCTATCCTGAGAGATAAACCTGATACTAAAACGGACAGCACAGCTAACTGATGCTAGTGATGCAGAATGCTTGTGAGCTTCGCTTGCTGGGGGTTTCACAGAGGAATCTGAAGTATGACGAGAGGGCATTCCAAACAGAAGGAAGTGACTGAAACACATTATGTAATTACAGAATTAAGCAGCCAAAATTACTTCGTGGTGAACAGCTGGGCAAACATGGAAGCAGAAAGGTGAGTTCCTGCAAGGAAGAGTGGAGCAGAGCTTGGACAGACACAGTCCACGCAGAGCTTTCAGATGCGAGTTAAATGGATTTGAGCCAACATGCAAGTAAAACAGTCGCCAACATCTCAAATACTAACAGTGGATCAAGTCATAGAAATGAAAATGATGATGAGTTAAAGATTTTGTTCTTCAAATTAGCCCAAATAAAACAGCCTAACGGCATGCTTTTGGAAATGGTGCGGAGCAAGCACTCTTGCTAGGGGTTGCTTGGTCAAGCTCTGGAAGGATGCTGGCACAGGCTTGTTTGCTCTCACCTAAAAAATTACAATTTAGGAATTCATCCCTAGGTTATAAATTCAGAGTAAAATCCAAGCATAAGAGCTGTCAAGTAATGAAAATTTGGAAACACTAATCTTTTATTCAAACCTTGGTTAAATAAGAATAAATCCACATAGTGGAATAGCAGATGCTATGGCTTATAAATGATACCCCCAAAGTCCCATGCACCCATAGGTGGGGCTTTTCAGGGTGACTTGATCACAAGTACCTGATAGTGGATTAATCACTGATGGGTTCAGCATAACTGAGGGTGTGGAAGGACTTCCTGGAGAGAAGCGCCAGCCTTGGTGAGAGTGGCACCACCCAACAGATTTGTAGCCCAGATGGACTAGAAAGCCAAAGGAGGAAAGGCACGCTGCACCTGCGTGCCCCACCGCTCTGCAGTGGGCCAGATAAATACAGACTGAAACGTCCACAACTGTGAGCCAACACAAACCTTCCTGCCTCTCAATATGGCATTCCTGGTGCTGTGGCTCAGTGATGAGAGCACAGCTGGGACACCAGGTAGCCACGAGAAGAGAATGGAGGCTAAACAGCAGAGCGGTGTCCAACATGGGATTCCAGAAGAGAAAAAGGGTTTTTTGTTTCCCCATTTTCTGTATTTGGTACAGGGTCTTACTATGCAAATTAGACTCATAGTGATCCTCCTGTTTTCAGCCTCCCCAGAGCTGGGATTACAGACTGCACCACCACACTAACTCAGACTCAATCACCAGCTCAGTACACCCTGGGGACAGGGCGTGGCAGCACACAGGACGGGGATCAAACCCTTGTCTCTGTACTTGCCAAAGCAGGCAATTCAATTGCACTTCTAGTAATCTCAGTGCTAGATTGGACTAGTTGTGTCAGCCTGTTTACAGCCTCCCAAGAGCTGGGATTATAGGCACGAGCCACCAAGTCAGTCTCAACTGCCATCTCAGCATGCCCCAGAGGTGGGGCCAGCACAGACTTGGGGACTGAACCCAGCCCTTTCACCTGAGCTATTTGGCTGACCCAGAAAAAGGGCTTTAAGGCAAAGTCTGGAGTCTTCTGCTAATAATTCACTACTGTTAATAGCAAACATATCATGAGTATGTAACACGTTGACTACAGAGGAATTCTTCTACTGTTTTGGCAACTTCTCTGTAAATCTAAAATTATTTCAAATTTTTGAAGAATTTAAAAAAATGGAGAAAACACTATGTTAACTATTAATCCAAATAAAGTGAGAAGTATAAAAGTTATAGTAATCATTCATGGACACATAAAAAAGGAATTCATATAGTCATGCAAGCATATGTGTAGTTTTCTGAAAAGATAATAGAACATTGAGAAGAGGAACTGGGAAGTTTTCTGCTACATGCTCTTTCATAGTTTTTGAATTTAATATTACATGCTTTTAAAAGCACCAATGAAAAATTTTTAAAAATGAATTTTATCCTACATGAAATAACGCCCTGCCCATCAGGAGATGTTAAGGGAAGAATGACAAGTATCACAACTAGACAGTCAAGCTGAACTAAGTTACCTTGTTTAATGTTATCATCTGACAAAGAAAAACTAAGCTTCAGAAAAGCGAAAATCAGTGATGCTCACCAGAATGACTCAAAAAAAAAAAAAGATACAAATGTATTTGAGGGTATATAGCAATAAGAAACTTCAAACTGACAACTGTCATAATTACACAGAAACTGGCACTCAACAGGACTAGTGAGATAGCTCAGCAGACTTGGTGCCTGCTTAGGCAAATACAGGGACTGAGGTTCTATCCCCAGTATCCTGAGCTTCGCCAGCCCAGCCCCCCAGCCTGAGCCAGCTGCTGAGACCAGATATAGTGTCTCATACCTGTAATCCTAGTGCCAGAAAGGCTGAAAACAGGAAGATCACTATGAGTCTGAGCTGCATACTGAGAGCCTGTACCAACTACATAATTAAAAAAGAAATGTATTCTCTTCCACGAAGCCCAACAGACTCACCAAACTCCCCAGCCTCCAGCTCCACCGAACCGCGCTGGAGCAACTTCCTGTGTCACATGGCCAGCTAGACCGACCTCCACCTTCTCTGGATCCATCCTTTCCAGGTCAGAGGACAGTGTGCTACACAATGACAACAAGAAGGAGCAAAATGCAATCTCAAGACTCGAAGCTACCCCCCAAAAATGCAGGAGACACTAGCATGGAAGAAAATGGAAATCACACAGCTGAAATCTCTGAATTCGTAGTGTCTGAAGTAAAGACACAACTTCAGAAAGGTATAGAGGAAATCAGATCAGAAATAATCTCTGAAGCAAAAACAGAAACTCTGAATTAACAGCATCTGAAGTAAGGAAACACCTGCAGACAGGCATACAGGAAACCAAACCAGAAATAATCTCTGAAGTAAAAAAAGAACTCTCTGAATTAATAGCATCTGAAGTAAAGAGACAACTGTAGAATGGTAGAGAGGAAATCAGATCAGAAATAGTTTCTGAAGTAAAAAAGAAAAAACTGTAATGAAAGAATTAATAACTGCTTCTGAAGAAGACAGTGATAAAAAAATTGGAGGAGATCAGAAAAACTCTAGATTCTTTGAATGAGCAATATAGGAAAGAAACAGATCGCATGAAACAGACTCAAGGAGATACACAGGATCTTATATCTCAGGGACAAGCTGGCAATGCCATCTGAATGGAAGTGAAGACAGAGTTTCAGATCTTGAAGGATGCAGGAAAAAAACAACATCTACAAGATGCAAAGATGAACAATGTGAGATTAATTGGCATCGATGAGAAAGGAGTTAATATAAATGATGTAAAAAGAATATGGGCAGAAGTATTAGCAGAAAACTCCCCAAATATGGGAAAACAGTATGGCAGTCAAGTGACTGAAGCATATAGTGCTACTTCAAATAAGATCAGCCCAATTAAAAACACACAGACATATAACAGTCAAGATCCCAGAAATGGGGGCCCAGCAGGATGGCTCACTGGTCTAAAGCGCCTGCTTGTGAAAGCTTGGGCGGCTTCAGGGACCGCGGTTTGATCCCCGGCACCACATGCTGCGCCAGCCCTGCCCTTGGGGCGAGCTGAGCCAGCCATAAAAATGAGTGAATAAACAAACCAAGGTTCTGAAACAAGAAAAAAATAAATAAATTTTTTTTTTTTTTTTTTTTTTTTTTTTTTTTTTTTT